>KZ345821.1:7244-36564 GCA_002352805.1 Teladorsagia circumcincta | reverse complement strand
GGTTGTCCTGATGAGCTTGACGTCCCTTAGGATTCAGGCGGTCACCGCACTAGTCCAACGGTCATCACAAAATCAAAAGGCGTGCTGGCTCAACTGATTTTCGATTCCTTAGCGAAAACGGCAGCGTCCCTTATCTTCGATCGCTCGTGGAGCTCGGTTTCCGGATCGAGCCCATTCGTACCTTCAAGATTAGAATGTCCTGAAGAAATGGAAGGTGTTCTCCCTTCCATAAATATATTTCTATTTGACACCATCAGAACTTGCTTACATATGCCCCTTTCCCTTTTTTGTCTACAGTTTGCGCGCTCTTCCTTCTGGCAGCCCCATCGAGATTTATGGCCCTTTCCCTCTCTCAGATCTAGAAATGGTTTCCTTCCAGAGTAACTCCTTCGCTCACTCGTTTCTTCTACTTTATATCGCATTCCATGACCATCTTTCGAACTATTTTGAAGTCAT
The DNA here is from genome assembly GCA_002352805.1 of Teladorsagia circumcincta. Classification (NCBI taxonomy): domain Eukaryota; kingdom Metazoa; phylum Nematoda; class Chromadorea; order Rhabditida; family Trichostrongylidae; genus Teladorsagia; species Teladorsagia circumcincta. Next base: position 36,108 of record KZ345821.1, on the reverse strand, counting down.
AGTCAACGACTTTGTATCAAGCCAAAGAAAAGTTGCTTCAGCTCCAGTGAAAACGATGGCGTCATCATTGTGGTAGAAGGTGACCTTGTAACGAAGATATGAGGTTCACAACGTTGTTATCCACGCCTTTCCTAGAAGCATTGCGCTTGTCTACGTCTCTCATGTCCCTATCCTCTCATCTCCCCCTCGTCGCACTGTTGCCCAGGCATGCACTCTTGTCGCAAAATGCTTCAGAAGAACTATGAAGAGAACTTTCTACAATTTCTTGTGCTTCTTTCTTCTATCAGCTCACCTGTTTTATGCGGAATGTGCTTTTGAAAGACAATCCAGGATTGGGTTAGTGGAGTAGAGCCTCAGCGCGAAATAAGGCGAGATAGGTAGATGCATCGGGAAGCACATGGGAAGAAGTCGTCGCACAAAATTGCCAGGTCAAAGCACAAAAGCCTAAGAAGCACCTGAGTTTTCCCGCAAGAACTGAAATAGTCAAATGCGCTCTCGTTTGTATCCATGCTCTCTCGCTACTGATTCTTTCACCTCTCCTCGGCCCTCAGTATCTTATATCTCGTTCTCCGTTTCTCACGACCTCCACTGTCTCGAGAAGGGAGGCCTCTATTTTCGAGTTTCCAGTGATTCTTCGCTTTTTTTTTCACTGTCGACCCATTTTGCATCTCGTTCGAGCGGAATAACCCCATCGGCTTGATCGTGGACTCTACCTTTAAGTCAACGCAAATTGTACAATTTTTTAGAGTAATGATTATTTCGTTCTTGCTTCTTGAGTTCTTTCGGCTATACGCCCAACTTCTGTTGATCGCTCTCTGGGCTGCTATATCATGTCTACTCGAATTGTCATTCTTTTAAGATGCCCCCTTTCAAAAAATATGACTACAGGGTTTTGATTGCTAACTGCTGTTTTTGGGCGTAGTTCACCTTGCGAAAAAAAACAGAAGTATGGTGGGTTATGAACAGTCCCTGGCCTCAGGAGGTATTTGAACCCGCACCATCCGCTTCCGGGCGAGTGCACTACACGCTATTATAACTGCAAGGTCAGTGTCATGTTGCAGGGGGAGAGGGGGGGGAGGTGAATTCGAAGCGGTGCATCTAAAAGTCCACCGTCACTACACGCTACCAATGCGCGACATTCCTCTTCAGAGAAAACAAGCACGGTTTCAAAATTCCACTGCGGGCAAACAAAAATCTGCGCAAAAGTCAACATAGAGGACATTAGAGATGGCAGCACGAACGGACGCCTAATTGATTACATTAATTATTGATTTGATTCCACAAAATATGCCCCGATACTCCCTTGAATGTCGTACGACTTAGCACGTGCACTGCACGGTTCGCGTGTGCACAGTACGGGTTGTGCACGAGGTGTGTACGATATGGAAACCTTCGTTATAAGAAGTTCTTCGAAGGAGACACGATGTTTGCCTCTTTAGGGTTTTGGGGGCGGAGTTGGGGTGTGTCAAGTAGTAACAGGTTCAGCGACGTTGCAAGTGGGGGTCTGCGGAGGACCATTCCAGGGGTAAGTTATCAATTTAAAAACTTGTTACAAGGTTGACCCCGGTTTTCCATGCCTAGGCTATCATTAGTAGACTGTCAGTCAAAACCTACACTACTATGGCCGGGCAAAACTCAGCCTCGATGTAGCTCAGCTTTTGTTTGTGTATGTGCCCATCGTAACTCTCGAACGCTCCACCCATCAGTAGTCGGCCGACCAACCGACACTCGGCAACTACTCGAAATCCCCGTGTAGCTTTCGATTCACGGCTATTCATTCACATCCTGATCGTGTTCTCTGGTTTCGAATTACCACTTTGTGAAGTGGTCTATTTTTTCCCATTGAACTTTCGAGTATCTGCCTCTCTTAGGCGACTCAGCTCCTCGGCTCTTTCCTCCGCCGTTCCACTCGAGTGATGCTCCTTCGTGAGAATCTTTGGTTATTTTCTACATCTGACGTGGTCCAGCACACGTCATGCATGCAAATTGCTCATAAAGTTGAACCGTCGATCGGAAATGCATAAGCTCTGAAAAAATAACAGCTATCACAAGATAGGGGGAGCATAGTGGTGGCGGCGCATTCGAAACCACCTGAAACACCACTTTTTCGTTAAGGGGTAAGCCCTAGGCAGGGAAGGAAGACCCAAAGTACGTGAGCGATTTCCATTTCCGTGTACTCCCTTTCCCCTAGACATTTCCTAAAGGATGCCCCACCACCTTGCGGTAGTTTCCAATAACTTTCTCCCTTATTCCTCATCGCAATCGAATCGAATTATTCAAAAACGGTGCGAGACCATGGCGTTTTTTTTTTCTGAGGCCAAAATAGCCCGAAAAGTGGAGTCTTCTTTTCTGTGTCATAGTCTTATGCATGGCGCATTCTTCAGCAGTGGAACACTATTGTTTGATGGGCCAGCTTAGAATTGACCTGCTTAATCTCCTATTTGACTTGATCGGCTCCTAAACAAGTCCTGCATTATTTAAGAGCCAAAGTATTCAAAGGTTTGGCGGCTCTCGCTTTAACTCCAATTCCCGAAAGTCAATTGAGCCCAGTTCGTCGACTCACATCTTCAAAAGAACGGGGAGGTGGGAGAGGGAGCGCGGCTGAGGGATGAGAACAATTCCGGAGGGATCTTCGTGAACCAACACTGAAGGAACGAGCCGTAATTAGTAGTCGAATTCGCGAATCTCGTACTGGCACGTTGGGAATAGGATTCTCTTTAAAGGACTGGATAATCAGGAAATCAATTCTTGTGGGGTGGAAGCGATTTGGATAAAGTGGGGACGACTTAAGGTATCTTCATGTCGTTTTATATGGCATTGGAACATAAGCAGTAAATGCAGAGCTTTTGGTGTCAAACAATTCCTTTTCGGGATGCGCTACGCATTCGACTTCCACTCGGAAGCGTAATGGTGTCTAAGTGCGTATCAATTGTGCATTGTCTTGCAGGAACCACTCGATTTTTGGGTTCATGCTTCTTTATAGACGAGTCTGGTACCGCCAAATATAAGATGAGTAGAAAGGTTGGCTGTGAATGTTCTAAAGCACTATCAAAAAATAAAGTTCTGAGCAATGACGTGATTCTTTTGGTATGCTTACCTATACGCTTTTATCGTCCGTTTAATCAGCAACCGGTACTCCGCGCGTAATTTCTTCAACATCAAATTATGTAATCAATATGTGCCGAAAAAAGTGGAACTTGGAGAATAAACAACTAAAATATGGAAACCCTCACCCTGTAGCTGCGTGATGCACACGGTACACCACCACAATGGGTTAAATGTGCTGCTGGCTATAAAAAGCCTTGAATAGAGGGCCTTATCAATGTAAGAGACATTCCTTCCAACCACAATGTCGAGCTGGAGTACTGGACGGCATAATTTGAGGATCCTTCTCACTGGAATTGGCAAATTGAGTAGAGGCTGAGGACGTAGACGGATTAGTCGCCAGAAGAATCACTTTGCACTTGCACTGTTCGATTTTAGCAGAGATGAATTGCGCTGTAAATCTCTTAGCGGTTAGGTTGCTGCTAGCTGGCTGGCTAGGATGATAAACGGGTATGTGGTCTGGTTTCTGCGGCTAATTTTGGCCTAGGATAAATATGCCGTTAGAAGCCTTCTTGAAAGTAAGGTTCATGACGCATACGGCTGGGTTTGCTAATACCTCTTCACTACGTCTTTTTTGTTCCATTGAACTCATTTTGTCCTTGACTCTCTGGATACTTGATAAACAGCTTCAATCAGAGATAACATTTACCATGCTTTTGCTTTTTATGGGTTACTTTTATGGATATGATAGCCTCATAAAAATCACAATGTTTCGCGATTAAATGACAGTAGTGCGATGAACTTTTGTTTTTCTGGCTGTTAGCCTTCCGCGATTGACACAGTCCTCGAGTAGGCTAAATTTTCGGCAAAGATCTACATTTTCGAAGTCTAGAAAAGTCGAAACATACCTTCAAAGCAGTTCTTTCAACGATATAGCCAGTGTGGTTTTTGCACCTGAATATGAAACTATTGGTCCGAAATGGGCAACAGTAAAGAAAGAGGGGAAGAATCTGTCGAAAACGCTCAAAAGGGTTGGCTCAACTTCTCAGTGCGGCTGTGTTAAGGTATGAGGCGAGAAAGCTCAACAGGTCAGAGTTTGGTGGAAATGAACCTACTGCGGACGGGGAACTTTGCAGCTGCTGCAGCTAACTTCGCAAAGCCCTAGCGCCTTTATCGGGGGATTTCCATGCACGCGGTTGCCACATCTGGGATTGTCCTCCAGGGGTCCATCCAAAAGATGAGAATCGTTCCTACGACTTCTGCCTGGGTTGTGCCTTTCAGCTTGAAAATTGGGCTGTGACTTTTATTTGGTGCTGTAACCTTCAGCGCGGAGCCATACAGCCTAAGCGAGCCTTCCGGTAATCAATTTAAGCTTGCGCCTCTCAGTGGTATACGGTTGTCAGTGCGTCACATGTGCACCAGTGAAGGTCAGTGGCAGTGGACCTGGTGGCTGGAGGGCGGAGCGGTTTTGATGACGTCGTTGGTAGACCAGGTCCTCAGCGCGCTATGGGCATGGTTGAAACCACTTCCCACCAATCATGCTCAATGACGTCGCTCCGCTCCAGCCTTGCGTGTTCATTGCCTTCAGGGTTTGAAGGCATCGTGATATATTCATAAAAATTTGCAACCTTCACCCTCCTGCATTATGTAGAACACTCCGCGGGTTGTCGTAGGACCAATTTCTTGCACTGCTCCTACCCCTGCAATTGCTCGCCCGCAAGCGTAAAGATAGCTCGACATTAATGATTAACAATGCCTGAAGGGAACGCTGGAGACTCAGAATTTGCAACCATGCACACCCGATGCAGCCATGCACGCCCATTTTTGTAGTGTCTGTCGTCTCGTTCATCGCTATGCTCTCTCGTCTCCGCCTGTCGTTCTCTCGCCTTGGCACCCAGTTTCTCTTACACTGTTTACTCCTAGACACTCATATCATCCGAAAAGCGGTTACATCAAAGACGTCTTCAGTTTTTCCTTTCCTGTTTTCTCCATTGACAAACATAGCTCCTACTTTATTTCAACTTCGTATTTACCTTATAGCAATCGCGCAATATGCCTTTGGGTCTAGTAAACCCATTGCTGACTAATCTCTAGGCTTTACAGATCTCCAGATGAACTGTGTATTTTACAAGAGGTTACACAGCAATGATACGAGTGTTTTGTGCGCTGGCGTGCTGTGGTGTGGGATTTCGCTTTGTTTGCGCTATGCCGACGGCTTTTTAATCCATTCTGTACCATTTGCTAAGCCAACAGCACGTCATTCTCGTCTCATCACTATCACAGTATCTAGTTGAAGGAGTGATTTTGCAGGCAACAAACCGTATTTCGATGGCCTTTCAGAGGTTTTCGGTCAATGGTGGATAGCACTGCTTATGAGAGTTTTGCCCAACTTCTTCCCTTTTCTCTTGTCTGTTCTCGTTATTTTTTATAGATCCACACTTGAATAACTACTGTTTCCAGCAACTGAGCATGTCGTAATTACAGGCTTGAAAACACACGTGCTACCATTTATTCAAATTTAGACAATGAGAAGTCCACGTGGTATTGATTTTTGGTCACATGCACTATTGAATGTGCAATTACGGCATTTCCAATTGCGGGAAACGAGGTGTACTTTTGACGACATTGCAATGCCCTATGGCACAGATCATGTAGTAGAAATTTTGAAAAATCGGCTAAAAATGGCCTTAACACTCACATCTCTGCAGAGCCGCGATCATTTCATGGATCTCGCTCCACTTGCTTTCTCGTACGATAACTCGTCACCCGGTATCACTTCCCATAGCTAATTGTCGCGAAATATCGAGCACTAGCGCCTACTTTCACCTGTGGTGTCTCTAACCATGATTCTCCCAATATCTTCGGGTGTATGTCAACAGAATCGTCCGGATCCTCGAGCCAGCGGGCGTGGTCGCGACGTCGCGACCGCAGTGGACGAGTTTCCGCACGCGTTCAAAATCGAATGTCAAGGGGACGCCAAGCCGACTCAAAAAGCGTAAATATTTCTAATTCCTACAAACCTTCCTTCTTTCCGCATATCGAAAACAAACTTATGCAAGCAATTCCCTATGAAAGCTAGACTTCAATCAGATATTCGCGTCCCAAACATTGTGCATGGCAAGAGATTCACCGTTCTAACCGCCAAATTCGAAAATCTCGCGTCGCACGAGTTTCTTATCAGACTCCAAGGGGTGGAGGGTTCTGTTGACCTGTGACCCAAGATTCGATACCCCGGACTATGCGCGTGGTAAGCAGCGCCACTTCTCACTGCATCTTCCACCCACAAAAATACGGCCTGAAGCGAAGCCAAAGTTTCATCATCCGTCGCTCACAGTGTTGATGAATTTGTCGTTTTTGTTTTACTGTCTCTCATTTCAAGCATTTGAACCCGTCATTGCTACCATTTCCTCGTGTTCACTATTTTCGTGCGCAAATTGAATCGATAATCGTACGTTGGCGCGGACAGCTACACAAAATTCGTCCAGGTATTGTGTGCGCATGGAACGCATGCGTACATTGGAGCGTGTGGTTGAGACCCGTATCGATCTCCTGGAATGGGAATCACCAACCCCGAAAGAGGATTGCGCCTCATGTCGAGCACTCGATTGCGACATCATTTTCGCACTTCTGTTCACGATGGTCATTGCCTGCCTGTTGGTGCTGATTATGGTGTTTTGGTTGAAAGGCGTGCTACAGTACGAGGAGTAAGTAGAGCTCATTTTATAATGGAGGTCCTCATTATTGCTTCCTGTTCAAAAGCACGCCCCGTGATTGAATAGGTGAAAAACATCACGTGTAATGAAAAGTAAACCTCAATAAAAGCGGTTGCGAGGCTGGTCCAGCAATGACTAAATAGCGCGGTAAAGAAACTGAAAAATTCCCCCAGAACCAATTTGCGCACCGATCATATGGGCGGAGTTTGCGTCTCGCCCCAACAATCAGAGGTTCTCGCAGCGAAAAAGTAACGCGTGCGAGAAGCAGAGGGCGTCTTCTTTCGTAGTGAACCACACTCAGCAAACACTGGAGATTTAAAATGCACGGAAAATGGTCCCAGTGCCCACCTAGCAGCAACAGCGACATCCACTGATTCCATTAGTACTCAAGTAGCATTTATTGGATAGGAACACTTCAGAATGTGATCGAGTTTTTGATGAGAAGAATCCAAAAGGGGAGTTTCGTTTCCCGCTCCTACCAAAAGAGCCCACTGATAATTCCATACAGCGGAATGTAACCCTGCCGCGGAATTTGCAGGTCTGTGCTATCAGTTGAGCATTTTTAAAGTCTATGAGATTTTCCAGTCCTGCTAATTCTGATTCTATCCCTTATTTCAGTGTGTATACACGTTTGTCGCGGGACCGAGGCAACGCGTGAAGTTGGAATTTGAGCATTTTCATCTCGCTGGCAGTTCTGAAAGGTAAGATCTGTACCGTTTTCTGTGACGGATTGAGTTCGTAGTGCTAAATCGTACGACAGTCGGCGATGGTGCAACAATTGCTGAACTCTATGTTTGCGCAATTGAAATTTCGATACGGTGTGATGCATTGCGATGAGCTTCGCGACAGCACGCCCATTTTTCACGTTCTGCGGCCACTGGCTAGTGGTATTGAGTTTTTATCCCAGCTGAAGGAAGATCAAAAATGCTGCTAAAGGATGTTCATGTTCTCAATACCCACTACAAAAAGGATTGGCGCCAATGGGAAGTATGAAAAGTGGACGAGTTTCATCAAATATAATTACAAACCTTGTAGAAAGAAGTTCGTTTTCTGAGTAATAATTCTGCTTATTGAATCTTGTAATGTATTTTTCAATATGGGGTCTATTAGAAGAGGTAATGTTATTTAATATTTATTTATTATTTATTATTTATTTATTATTTATTATTTATTTATTTATTTGACTATTGTTTTCCGACTCAAAGTCAGGTAGTCCAGTTTCTGTTCAGAACTTCTCGATGAGTTACTATCTCCGGTTACATAGAATTTGCCAGTTTTTTCTTCTTTCGGTTCAAATATAAATTCTGAAAATTTGTTAGATATGTTGAATTTGGAAACATGTGAAGGCAATCAGATGCGCCCGGTTCTGTAGGCGGAGCTTGAGCTGTGGGCGGAGCTTCTGGTTTGAAGCCACAAACCATAAGTGCCTTGATCACAACATGTTTCAATTTCTGTGTATTGTATTCTGCCATGTAGCACTGACCTTCTTTAGTGATTGAGTCATTTTTCCCGATGGGTAAGTTTGGGATGAAGGGAATCTTGAAGGAGGGGGATATATCTGCACTAAAGAGAGGCTGGGCCATCAAGGACCAAAAGATACCGCTTTTGCGGGAGAAAAGCGCACCCATGGCGGCTTAACAAAGACTTATCAGTGGGAGTAAATTCTTTTCGTGGCTGTCCACGCCACCGAGTCGCTCCCCCAGCTGCCGGCCCTCGCCGTCAAAATCTAGCCTTTTTCGGGAAAGCAGAGCGTTCACGTTGATGACATCAACCGATGGAACTTGTCTATATGGGAAATCAGCGGGATAAATGGTCCCGCTTCGCAGATTTAAGACCACTCCTCTCAGCATTTCTTCACAGCTGCACCCCCTAACGGCTCAGATTTCATTTTCAGACGACTGATTGATTCTACCCATCCATCTTTAGTAAGAACGACGTTTTTGTCGTGGAGAGCAGGGCTCACTCGAGATTTGTACTTGACAGCAGATTTAATCATGAAAAGTGTCGAAAATACATAATATTCGTGGATGTAAATACTGTCGCAAAACAAGCAAACTGAGGTGCGGTCGCGAAGCTCCACACGTACCATGTAGCAAATGTTGCCTAGAGGGCACATTTCTCAAACTTCCTCATCATCAGAATAATTGTTAAACTGCTTCTATCTAACATTTAGCTCATTCAGCTGCGAAATCGAATATGTAGATATTTATTCGGAACTTGAACGAGTTGAATCGGACCTCTTGTCGGCATCACTTGGTGGCCGATATTGTGGTACTGTATCGCCTCATGTTAGAATAAGGTGAGTACTACTCGGATACTCCCTAGAATTTAGCCCATGGTGTACATTTCAGCCTTCATCGCGTTCTCGTGCTTGTCTTTCATTCCCGTGCTCGTGAAGTCGATCGACAATTCGGTTTCCGTGGACAGTACTCATTCATTCCTGACAGTATGTTTATTGATTTCTGGCTACCGTATACTTTGTTTCCAGCGCTCGTAGCTGCTGCAATTGCGGACCCAGCAGTGCATGGCTCCGAAAAGATCGATATCACGTGCACTTTTTCCATCCTTCTGTCCCACACGGTCACATGACTAATGAAACTTTCCTCTTGTTCTTTGTCGCGAAGGCTAGAGCGCAAACGGCTAGACGTCAGCTGCACTTTTAGCTTCGAACACTGCTGGCAAAAGGGTCCGTGAACCTGGAGAAATGAAGAGTACCAGTGGTAGGGGTATGTCACTTGACATGAGGGAAAAGAAGGAGACAACCGGGTCACCGGACTCCATATAAGTGAAGGGGCGCTGAGGAGGGCAGTACCTTCAAGCTGTCGAAGGGCCGAGTTCGAGTAGCCCGTAGACGCTGCGCCTGCATAGCGACACTCATGGTATCAGACAACATCGAAGGCACACGCACACGGGCACACGTGATATCGGTTCTTTTCTTGGCCCAAACTGCGACGTGCCCGGCTGCAAGATCTGAAGTAACGATAACGGAGAGTAGTCATTCTGAGTAGTTCCGATGAGCACGAACGACAAATTTGAGAATTTTCAGCTCAATACCAAGCCGGAACACCGCTTCACGGGGACACGGACGGCTGCAGCTTCATCATCGATGCGACGAAACGTAAAAAAGGCGCTATCTTTTCACCGACATATCCTGGAACCTATCCCAATGTAATGTTTATTCACTGTTGAACTTCTTCGTTTTTTATAAACGGAATTCGTAAGGTACTGCAGTTACCATTTGAGTAAAATGTCTGCGTATCAAGAAAAGCATCCAGTAACCATGGTCAACCGTCCACTGTTTGAGTACCAAAAATATGACCCCCCCCAGACAGAGTTTCAGTATTACGGCATTACTACCCCATTATCATCAACCTTAGGGGAGTCCCCACAATTCGCCCCCTTCCCATCCTCGGCACCGCAATTACCATCATCCATCATGTCTTTTTCTACAGCACTTTATTGTATTTGTTCATGAGACCACTCGACACACCCCAACTCCGCCTACTTTTTTTCTCTAAAACGGGCTTCAAATGGGGGAGGGTAAGTTCACCCAATGAAGCGGTCGGCGAATCCTCTAATTCTACCCACTTCATCCTTTATGTTTATTTCGAATCTCTACGTGAATTATCAGAAACTTGCCAAAAAATCACCCCTCTCCCGCATCCGACTCCCTTCAACTTCCTATTCACTGCTCCTACTTGCTCAAAGGGGATCTCCTTTTCCCTTATTCAACCACTTCCCTTCACCAACCTCTAATACATCCAACCCTCCTTTCTTGAAACAAACTCAAATTTGACATCCCCACCCTTGCCGACAGTTGTGCTACGCACGGTTGATCCTGCCACTCACACATACCAGAGCCATGTAAAATGAACCATTTCAGAACTTTCACTGCTCCTATTTGCTCAAAGGGCGTCCTGGTCAACGAGTTCGATTGTTCTTTCGCGATTTCGATATCTATTTTGGCGGTGAACAGTGAGTTTTACTACGTTTCGGATCGTAAGGAAATCTTGAAAAATTGTTTCTTGCTCTTGACAAAAGCTTTCTTTCCAGCTGCCCTTACGATTCGGTCACTATTTTTGACGGTTCTTCGACAAGTTCACCAATTATCAAGAAGGTATTTTCGGTTAATCAATGAATAAATGGTAAAAATCACATAAAATGCGATCACATCAGTTAAGAGCAACTGGAGGTTGTATTTAGTTCAAGGCCGTACCAGGATTAAGGTGATGTGGTTCTTGCCCGAAGATTAAAGGGATTGGGCAAAGTGACCGGCAGTAAAGAAAAAAAGGAAAAGAATTTGTCGAAACTGCAAAAAAGAACGGTTTGCTAGCAGTGGCAAGGTGACGAGAGACTGATAACATACGAGTGTAGGCGGGACAGCACAGTGGATGAGAGCGCGTAGACAGTATGCTGCTGACGGAAAGAAATGGAAGCAGTCGAAGCGGTCTCTGCAAAGCCCTGGCACCTTTGCTGAGTTCTTTGAAGCCGTGATAACAGGGCATGTGTCTTTGTGAACAATTCTATCTAACCCACAAGGGGAGGGGGGAGTCATCCACCTGACTTGGGTTGTGCCTTATGCAGCTGTCATTCCGAGACTGATGACGTCCTACTGGTTTACTGCCTTGCCAGGTGAAATAGCCATCACCCCTATGCCACGAATATTTCTCGACTACACGTTTTCACGCAGCAATGTCAGAGGTTAACGACATTACGCGCTGTTTCAGACCGCTGCGTGACCGCCTGCACAAATTCATATTTTAATAAGCACTTTTTCCATACAAAATAATCTCCACAAGTGTGCAGAAAGAATTTTTCAGGTATGTGGTCTACAACAACGCATGGAACTATATTCGGTTGGAACCGATCTTCTCATACATTTCAACACCACAAATCCAGCTAAAGCCGATCCACGAGGGTATGTAGTGAAGTGGTTCCAATTTCTGAAGAGCTTGGATAGTAAGTAGCGGCTGCTAATATTTGTGATGAATATCATTGATACCGCAAGGGAATAGTCCTATAGGGGGCCGTGGGAGATATTGTGACTATCCTGTGGATGCTCGCCCAGTTGATGTTTTTTACGGAAAGCTCCCACCGTACCACAGCATTCCCTCTCCCAGGCTAGCCGAATTCTTCTGGCAGAATGAACTTAATTCAATTAAAATGGGGAGGGGTCTGAAAATTCAGGCAGGTTTTGGTTTCAGAGTGGCCTTAGCCTTTGGAGGTATCGTTCTACTTCTTCTCATAGTGCTCCCCTTAAAATCAGTTCTCGACTTTTCGACTCATTAATCGTTTTTGGAAGGACTCCTCGTTACTGAATCTGCTGCTGCAGAGTTGAATCAATCAGGTACTCACAAAATTAAAAGAGAGGTCATGAATCCATAAAACTGTTACGAGTGGCTCTGCTTCAAGCAAAGTTCCATTTTTGGAAATTCTTTTACTTTTTGCAATTTTGTGCCTTCAGATTCGTCATCGACTATGAGTTTTCAAACCGTTTTGTCGATGTTGCCCAGTTGCTGCACGGTCAGAAAGGCGTAACTCATATGAGAGGCACGGAGTGCGACGTTCGTGTGGAAAGCAACCGGGAAACAAGTCATTATATCTACTCACCAAAGGTACAGCTCTCACAATTGTAATGTGTTCTCTTTTCGCATGAAACTTGTAGAGGGAGAGGGAGGTGAGGAGGGATTCAAAATTGTCATGGAGGCAGAGGTGGTGTAATGGCAAATGGCGCAACTCACTATACATGTAGTAAAAGCAAGCCTGTTTCCTAGGGGGTTCAAGCTTTGTTACCAGACTTGTAAGGAGGAAAAAATACTAGCTTGTACATGAGGTGGCTGTCACATGTATAAACCAAAGCGCATTCCAATTGGCGCTAAGATTCTAAGCAGGAGTGGGAAGCGTGGCGCATCCCAAAAACTAAAAACAAACAAAAAGGAACTAATCGGCCACATGCGTTGTCTTTGATCCTTCATCCCTTGTCTCTATCATTGATGGGTCTCTTCCGGGTCTTTTGTTGATAAATGAACATAATCAGTAATCCACTCCTATACTCTCAATAGCTGGGTGGGGCAGCGGTAGGCGAGTCTACTCGAATAGCCCATCTAATCGAATCATGTCTCGTCCAGTCAAATCGAGCCTTTCTATTCTTCTGAGATCGGTTATACACTGAGCAACACGCCAACCATACCCCGCATAACGGCTGAATACCCTGAACGTACCAGTATACCTTGAGCACTAACCAGTGTCTGGAGCATAATAAATGGAGTCGGATGAATAGCACATTCTCCGAGAAACGTGACATAAGGATTGATTGGGGCGAACACAGGGTTGACCGTCGAATTTGCACTTTTCAAAAACTTTACGACCCCTACCGGCGAGCACTTCATGATCAGAGTAGGCCAATATAAAGTCAGTGTTTCACCGTCATAATCGAATTCATCCCCACTTCTTCGAACACAAGTAGTGGCTGTCCTGCCTGAGTAGCTTTCGATCCCCAGCTTGCGCGGCCACTTATCAGGGAACCAAATCTGTCTAACCACAAAACTGTATTGTCGGGAACCTTCAGACCAAAGTGTTTCTTACAGTATCCGGAGATGTATCCGCCAAATACTACCTGTTCGTACATACTTGATGGCCTGCAAGGCGATCAGAACTTGGAAAAGGTGATCGTCACCTTCGAAGAGTTTGCTGTGCTCTCAGATGATGATAGGTATGTTAGCATTTTATTGGAAGTGTTATTTGAAGAAAAAATAAGTGAAGAACTTCCTGACCATTTACTCTACACAATAAGTAAATCTATTCGCAGCTCATTTTGAACGTTGGCACGAGGTAATGGCGAGAAGCACTGAGTGTTGGGAGTAAGGACGAGAGAGCGAATGGACGAGAGAGCATAGAGCCCAGTGAGACACAGAGCGGGCATGACGTCAATTTCATGGTTAAGTCACTTATAACGACGGGGGTCTCTTGGGCAGCATGAGCCTTCGGGGCCTTCTTCACACACCTTTGAGCAGCGTTGAGGGCGCAACCTTTGCGCTGGGCGAACCAGTCTGCCTTTCCCACGCAAGAGATCTGTCAGTCAACTTGTCGTGGAATAAGCCTTTAAAGGCAAAATTCGGGCTCAGACCCACCTAATAAGCCCCTAGAGTGGTTAGAAGTGCGTGGAACGCAGATGCAGAAGAAGCGCCACGTTCCTGCATTAAAACGCGTAATGAAGGCGCTAGCCGCCAAGAATTTAGGCTCGCGCCACCAGATGAGGCTCGCTCCACCCACCGTTCGATATCTTGTCTGCATCGCAATGGAGATCTGCTATGCTCTCTCTACTCGGAAATGTCTGCCACTCTACGCGCTCAAGTTATCTCTCATCACTCTGCCGATCTTTTGAACTACCCCGCAGCGTAGGGCAGAAAGCTCGTACTTCCTCTGTATCTGATCATTTTTTTCTACCTTTTTTTCCACTGGTGGCCCACCTCCTACTCCTACTTTCACATTTGGGTAGACCACCTCGTCAATTCAATCCTGAATTTTGCCTTTAAGGGACTTTTAAAAGTCCTTTATAATACTCATTTCTATTCATTCTGGATCTAAATGGGAAGGCTACTCAGAAAGCGATTGGCGCAAACTGTGTAAAGGTAGGATGTTCCGATACCGGTCTCGGGCATCTTAGGCATTATGCTTTGATGGCAATGACGATGGGAGGAGGGCGATGCGGTATCGATGACGTCATTGAGTGTCATTGGTGGAAGGCTTTGAGAGGTGATCTTAACCATGCCAGTGATATGGGGTCTAACGACAACCAACGTTTAGTCGTCACCAGATCCGCACCGCCCTCCAGTCGTCGTTTCCTTATCACTGCATTCAAGAGACTACAGAGTGCCGAGACGTGCCACCCACAACCCGAGCTACGACTTATGGCTTGACTGAGCCTGTCAAATTGGTCAAGCCAATGTTTCTGGAGCCCTTACTTCTTCCACAGACATTGAAATTCATTTGGAAATAGGCGTCATTCATTCCCTTTTATAAATTTAATGCTTTCAGTGCTGTCGTTACGGACCCACCAACCCTGGAAGATATCACTTGTCCAGCAGCATGGGTTGGAGTTGCTACCTCGGATGCTACGATGAAAGCTACTCTCTCTTCGACCGATGAGAGCAACTTCGAGGCCACGCTCTGCGAACGGATCCCTTCAGGTAAGCAGTAATCGGCGAATGGGCAGACAATTTCAACTCAGTGACGACATATTCAAGGTTCTCCATTGCTCGGTCCCTATGTTAGTGGTGGTCCACGTATGGTAATCCAATTTGGCACCACGGACAAATTGCTCACCGATGGCCTTCGCCCACATGGATTCAAAGCGAGAGTTGACTTCAAGACAGGTGGCCTTTGCTGCAAAATTCGCCTCAGTTTAATGTTATTGTTTAGATTAGACCGCTGAAACTTTCGTAGATTGAGCCATCGGGTAGCGTTTTTCACTAGTTTCTGCGTGCGGTCGCGGTGCGTATTATTTCGGAACTTGAACGAGTTGGAAACACGACAGAAAAATTCAAAACAATCCAGTATCAGTGAATAGCCCGCCCAATTTAAACGAATCCGAATGGAACCGCTCGCGACCGCTCGCGCCGCTGATAAGTGATTTGTAGGCAGTGCGAAAATTAGGATTCACGAGAAAAGCCTACGTTTCTGGCTACCTGTGGAACAAAAACAGTCAGGATATTTCAGATTTCGGGGTTGCTGGCGAACCAATGGGCACATCAAACGAGTGCCTGTTCCGATTTCGTAGTCCAATGGGTTTCTTCAACAGCCCGAGATATCCAGCCAATGTGAGTGATGGACAATCTACATGCATACAAACATTTAGTAAATATTCGGTAAAAATGACTCCCCTCGCCCTTCCACTTTCCTTTCTTTCCTTTGGGACCATGTCCTTCATTGCAGTATCCGTTCCAAACGCGATGGACAGGGTAAGTGGTGTAAGCTGGCGACTTTTGCTATGGAGATTAAGAGCGAAGGGGGGGGGGGGCAAGGGATCTGGCGCGGGAGGCGCGCAAGTTCATACAATGGATGAGTTCCATCCGCTTCCATTTATATTCCATCTATCATTGAGCATTCACCCACTCAGCTGGTACTGTGGTGTGACTTGCAACTTGATGTCTGTGGTGAAAAATGATAAGAAGCACTTAGGGAGATAAATAGTGATACCGAGTGTGAATAGGATAGGTAGCTATATGTATTGAGCTTTAATCCACCAAAGCTTTGAAATGCTCTATAAGCTATGATAGCGAGTGATATGGAGTGATAATTGAAAATATCGAAGCTATGAAATCCTGTATAGGTGTGTTAGAGCGATTTCAGGTAAAATCTACCACGGTCACACATATTCCATGTTTTTAAGCCTCTTAGCAGATTCCGATTCAGAAAACAGTCAAGATCATGATCAGACCTTCCTCGTTGTAGGAGTCGCCCACTGTTGACTGATGACTTACTATTACTACACTGCGATACTATTAATTATGATGAACTAATTATTATACTTTCGGTATATGTTATGCATTTTCAGTACCCACTCGACACGAACTGTACATACTTCATAGAAGGTGAAGTTGGTCAGCAGATTCTCATACATTTCGAGCAATTTGCGCTTTTCGGAGAGCAGGGAGGTGACCGGTAAGTATTGGTTGTTGTATTCTCATAGTATGGAGACGTGCTGTGCCATAGCAGACCTTAGGAAAATCTTCAGGGTAAAAATGTAGTTGAAAGAGAAGAAGGCGAGCAGGGGAAGGTTCACGGGAACTGACAGATATTTCGTAGTCGTTTTTATTTTGCCGGACATAAGTGATGATAAGCTACGGAATTGAAGAGGCCATGGAAAAAATGGGTCTGGTATTATAAGGGTGTCACTCTATCTGGAATGCGTGAGGTCAGGGTCCAATCTTCAAACAAGGCAAATTGTTTCGCCAATCCAGTCATCGCTACGGTAACTGTTGGCTCGAAATGTCTGTGGAAATTCACTAGTTTTCGGTTTTATTTGATCTATGTGATCTCATACGAAGACACACCCCACGATGAATTTAGTAAATCAATCCCATTGGTAACTAGGATGGAGCGAATCACTAAGGTCGCAAATCTCTCGCTGCTCTGACTCGAACGCTCGCGGCGAAGGGCTCTAGGACATTTTGCACATTGGCAACGTGCGAATGTCTGCGCCCTCTCATCCGTCGTGCTCTCTCGCCTGCCCTGTCTTCTCTGTGCTCAGTGTCTCATTGCCTCGACTCAGCCTAATTAAAAATGAGTAAGCCCTTGATTCTACTGTTTTTGACGAATTTTTTTTTCATTTTTATGCAGTATCGGTCCAATTCAAAGAACTGCTTTCATTTTCGTGTGCAATACTCATACCAGCTCTATCTTGGGATGTGCCTTTGATGTCCGCATTCAATTTTGTAACATCAGCCATTCCAATTTTCGTACCTGTTAACTTTTTCAAACTTTTGCTCACTGGAACGATATAATTTGTAGTTTGTATTATATTTGCTTCCCATTCATGAGATTTTGGAGGTCTACTTCCGCGCTTTGAGCCCTAATTAGTCCCATAACCTTGTTTTTTTTTGATTGCCGACTCCAACTTTTCTTTGGAAAGCCTCTTTGACTGCGATTTCCGCTCATTTTGCTGCCGTTTTAGGTGTAAGGATTGGCTGGAGATCTATGATGTGTTTCATGAAGGCGCTGAAGAACGTCTTGCATTACGAGGTACTTCTAGGAATCTGTCTCTATCTGTCACTTCCAGAGAAAAAAGTAGTCTATCTTCAGAACGCTACTGCTCAGACACCTTTCCCGGCCCGACGGTGTCCGCCTTTGGCGCTCATTCGATGCGTGTCATCTTTAGTTCGGATTCGACTGGTACTGGCAACGGTTTCAAGGCTCTCTACGAGATTCGACCGGCAGCCAAGGAGGACATTCCCACACACGGTACTGATATAACTTTCCAACATACCAGCGTTTTTTATAAAGATCCACAAGCGCCTTATAGTCGTGCAAGTCTCAGGCCACTGGTGCGCGCGGTCGCGAGGCGGCTGGATTAGTTTGATACATTCTGTATAAAGGTGGTAGTTATCGATGAAAGCATATTTAATTACTTTTGTTATCCAGTCCTCTCAAATTTCTCAAACACAAAGTCGGATAAGTGCAGCCGCCCCGCGACCGCGCGCGTCGGCGCTTTATCGACGCTATAAAGGCTTTTCACATGAAGTTTCTCAGAAAGTGTCATTTTAGAAACGAAAGAACCAAAAGGAGATGGTGCATATCGTTGTGGTCGACGGATCAGAGCCAGTGCAACAACTCCTACTGGTTACGTAATGTCGCCTAATTACCCTATCAAGTATAATAAGGACGTGCATTGTGATTGGGAAATCTCAGCCAGAGATGGACATAAGGTACGAAATCCGCTTCGTACGAAATCTTCCCACCCTATTGTGTACGTCGCTACTAATTTCACATATTTTTGGCTCCAGTCTTATCGTTTCGAGTATGTTGTGACGATCGGATAGCGGTCAATAGGCACTTCTTGCTCGTTGTGACACCGCAGCGCAGACGTGCGCGTCTCATAAATGGAGCTCTAATTTATGCCGAAAAAACTTGAGTGCATCTCACACATCCGTTAGGATTCCTTTCTTGACAGGAGGCCAAAATTACAGCCAAATTTGTGGCCACGCTTGTCAGAAGACCTCTTGGTTGATCAACGCATGTTGTACTTTTCAGATTCTTCTCACGATGGTAAAGATGGAAATTGAAGGAGAAATGTCCGCCACCACCGCTAGCTGTCAGAAGGTGGGGAACTCCATCACAGATCGTTCTCACCTAGCTTTTTGCCGAATTTCTTTTCCTTTTTTTGTTTCTACTTCGAATTTATTTTATCGAATTCGAGATAACCAGCACTGAGATTCATTACTGTATCTGAAGAGTTTAGGCGGTTATCCGAGTGTCCGGAGCGCCTCGGCCAGAATACTGCGGTACGGATCAGGGAGTGTTCACACCGTTGGTCACCAAAAACAACTCCGTTCGAATCAGGTATAACCCCCTGTCATAGTTAATAATTTAGCCTCTTCCATGAGCTCTCCCGAAACAAACATAAACTTCACATCAAAGGGATCTCACTAATCAAATGGTGGACCTGAAGGCATATTGTGCGATGCGAGGTGGATCCACAGCAAAGAAAGGGAAACGAAACCGCCACAAACAATGAAAACGAGACCACTTTATCCGGTGTAAGGCGAGCTTACAAGACAAATAGTCCAGGAGACCTGGGCGAAAAGATCAACGACATAATCGGCTAGAGATTACGCGAACAGGCGAGACACAGACGTCGACGGTTTCGCAGCGGAGGGACACGTACGTGGAGTGAGCATAAATGCAGGAGCCCTAGCCCGCTGCCTCACATTGAGTCATGATAGTGGGACTAGCTCTAGTGGTACGGATGAAGCTAGCTACTTTGTGGAAGGATTTTCTCAATGATTTAATGGCAAAATATTTGTTCGAAGTCAAGGGAGTGTTACCATCCGGTCGGGGTTGTCACCGAAACGTCTCAGATCTTACAAGAGATCGGAAAGCACTATCACTAGAGACAACATCATGTCAGGGTTCAAGCTCGACTATGAAGAAACTTTTCAAACGCGACCCTTCTTCTGCAAGATCGTCTGGTTCCTCTCCTCCTTACTACAACTACCACCCTTTTTGCTATATTTATCCCATTTCCTGTCCCCATTTGCCAGATAAAACGTTGACGTTAGTAACGTAGAGAATTTAGGCGGAAGGGGGGAGGGGAGAAGGAAGGGAGAGAATTTCGAGAGATCTGTTCCTCAATAGTACGTGCAGTCTTGGAAACCCTACCCATTATTTCACAACATTCTTCTACGGCAAAGCTCTAGCAGCTTCCAACAGGTCTCAACCGCATGTCGAGATTTTCTCAGCGGACGCTGTGACTTTTGCATCGATGTCAGGTTTCATTCTATTTCATTTCAGCTTTTTGACGAGTCCCGACAAAGTGAATGGATTAAAGGGATTCAATATGAGTTGGACTGAAGTGCGTGAAGTAAACGGTGAGATTCAGCGGATTCAGATCCAGGGCTATTCTCATGTAGAGTTCCGGTGACGAGAGGGCGAGTTTCTGATTTTAGAAATGAGCGAATGTTCGTCTGCGTCTGAATATATGTGCACTTACTCTAAACTATGCATTAGTTCGATGTTACGGTGCAATGGCGACGCCAACTGTGGACATCAGGACGACACCGATGAAACCCATTGTAGGTTGCCGACAGTAGCGAAACATCTTCATATTGCATGCTAATTCATACCGACGTCATCTTGCATTCCCAGTGTTTACCAAATTACTGTCGCGCCCGGTCGCGTCACGGTATTGATGTCTAGGGCGAGCTTATTTGCATTAGCATGCATCGGCATCTCACATGTTTATTTGTTGACATTTGGTAAACTGAAACTCCGAGTCAATCAAGAGAAATAGGCGATTATTACGTGATTGAGTCAGATCACATCCTCAAGCCACAACTTTTTCACAACAACAGGTGGCTCTTCCACTGCGGCGACGCGACCGGACGCGATAACTTGCGGAAAATCTGTATATTGTCGAGAATGTAGTGGCTATTTTTGTACATGCTAATAGCATAAAAATGCACTATGTTCAGTGCCCGGAATAATAAAAGGCACCTCTCAGTTTTCAGTTTTGAACTTGTCGCAAACCATATCGAAAAGCTGCGAAATGTGTTGGGCTTTTCTCAGGTGAACGACATCACCCTCAAAGCTCGAGCCTTAATTGTGATTGTGACGCGCACTATACCTTTACCTGAATGTGGCTCATTTAGATATGATCTGTTAGACAAACTACGCTGGGATATTTACTTAATTTAGTATTTTCCTTTTGTATCCCAGAGAGTGACGTAACACCCACCTAAAAGATGCTACTGCAGAGTAGGGGGCATCCTCTAGAATTGAGCCTGCGAGAAGCAGTTGCTACAGGGAAAATGGAAATTGATCACATACATCGGAGCAGGGTCAAGCGAGGAGTCGAGGAAAATTTCGGAGTACGACCCCCCCCCCCCCCCACCAGCGGCCGAAGTTCAAAAAATGCTCTATTAAAAAATCGTGTATGAAATAATTGTTCAACTCTTCTTCCGTAAAAAAACTACTCTGCCCTACCCTCCACTATGAAGATCTTCACCAATTAAAAGAAGTTGAAGAAGTCGACGAAAGACCATTTACAACCAATCCTACTGAAAAACGAGACAAAAAACTTTAAAATAGACGTGAAGAAGCTATAAATCCCCTGCGAATAGGTTGATTTTGATCGGTGGCCATGGAGCAGCTTATCTACTGAACCGAATTATAACATATATTCAAATGACTATAACTTTCTTCAATATGAACGAATTTCTGATCTGAAAGAAGATTTAGAGGTTTGCGACGTGCTCTTTCTAATAAGTATAAAAGTTATGGGAGTCGATACGAAATGCTCAATTTAGGTCGATTAACGAGGAAAATTGGTTATGGGTGCGAGTTTTGAACTTTTCAATGCTATAACTCCGTTCAAACTCGTCCTGTCGGAAAACATAATATGTCATCGTAAATTAGAAGATTTGCTCTATCAAATGATTACTAGAACAGCTCAGTACGTTCAGTAAGCAAAAAATGCTCACGTCGAGGATTTTTGCCCGAGTACCACCGGAGGGTACTTTTTCGTTGCATTGACTTTCTTTCAAGCACTATAGCTCCTTCCGTGTGCGACTTGCACACAAGTGCGCACAGGCTCGTAATCCACGAGCTTTTTTCTTTCCAACAAGTGTAAAACTGAATATTTATAGCATTTTCCGATAGCATTTTCCAACTTTAACGATTATATGCATTCGAACTGAACGCCGAAGACTGCATTTCATGTTGAACAGTGGATCTCTTCCTGCCATTTTACACGGAACCTTTCAGGACTTCTAGTTTCCTCCTTGAATCGATATTCTTCTTCAGGGGGCCGTAGTTGAAGCGTGCGCTACTTATTGGGTCCAGGCAGGGATGCGCCGTGTGTTTCACATCCCTTCATATTCGTGGCTCATTTGTAAGATAAAATGTCTGTCGGAGGTAGTGAGTTTTGAATTCTTTAACCTTGTGTTAATAAACTTGTGAAGTAGTTTAATTACAACACTGCTTGAACCATGAGAATTTTGTGTGAGCGGAATAACATTGTTATTGGAAATACTGGCTCGCACAGCTTGCGGTTTGCACATCGACCTCTTCTCGACGTTTGTATTTTTGGAGCCCTCCGACAGTGGTGATCCTACTGCTTCTGAGCTTCCAACGGGCATACGACCCCCCCCCCCTGTCGAATTGTCGAAGATTCCTCAACGCACGCTTGACCCTGCATCGGAGTCTCTGCTGCGCCACCCAAAAATTAGTCCCATTTTTAGAAAGAAGCAAACGTTTTAAGTGGTTTCAAATGCACTTCCACTACAAATCCGCCGTATCTTGCGATAGCACCTCTTTTTCCCCTTATTTTTTCGAGTTTCAACTTCGCATAAGCTTTTTTGGAGCGCCTATCTTGAAGTAAAGTTCATGTCGTTGTCAAATTTCGTGTAATTTCACCAGGAAATGGGATTTTCAGAATCAAGGCTCCCCCCAAGGCCTCAGAGCTGCACATTAGCACTCGCCGTTTTGAGAGATACTAGCTCTTATTCGTATGTCCTGCCGATAAGATGCATGGATGCGGCTGGTTCAAAAACCGTGCAAAAAATGCTTTACAACTGATCTATCATTGATGAATGGCATAGTATCACTTAGAGTTTGGCTTAAAGTAGTTGAACAGGTTGAGCACGCATGACGCCCGTATGGCTTGGCTGTAGAGACCATAAGTATGTTAACGTGTGTTAAATGAAGTCTTATCACCTATGATTCCCTACTGGTTGCTTTGTTTAGGTTTTGTTTGAATAGGATGATGTCGCTGATACCTGCATGTGTTTTGAGGTGCACGAGTGCAATCATCGTCCATGTCGGGCTCATTGTCGATGTTGTTTATCAGCTCGACCACCACCGTCGTTATGTCTCAGCTGCTGAACATCTCACCGCTTCTGATTGCTGTGTGGAATCCAATCTGATTCATCTGTGTGCAGTGTATTACATGGCTATTGATTACTAGTAGTAAGTGTTCTCTAGCTGCTTAATTAATTGTTGAATGATTGCAGTGAATTTAAGTGTGCCCGAGTGTGATACCTAGTAGTTCAGCTTTTACCTTTACTTATCGCTATATCAGAACATCAAGAAGCAACCTCAGTGTGAATACCGCTCATAGAGATATTGTTTAATAGTGACCCGAATTCAGCGAACTTAAAGGCACATTCCACGATTTTCTGAGCAGTGCAATTCTCGCTGCTAATGAAGTAAACTGGATATGCTATTGTACTAATTAAAGGTGCATAGCAGGGTATTGCATCGTCGGGAGTTCCCGCACCACCTTTACGCGAGTGCTGAAATTGTCTTTCGCTAGTGTCTGCGTCTCTCTCATCCCTGTGCTTTCTCACCTCTCACTCGAGGCTCTTTTTCCTACGCGCATTCTCTTTGCATTGCGTAAGACCATATAACGCCTAGAATTATCCAAGAAAGTCTGCATAAGATTTTCTTTGATGCTCTTAGTTTCCTTCCTTTTCCCTGTTTTATCATTCTCGGATAGCATGACGCACAAAGTTTCATATGCCCCTGACAGCCACACTATCGCAGAATCCTTCTCCGAAGGCAGTTTTTACATCAATTTGTGCGCCCATCGGGAACATATAAGCCGGTGACCCCCCTTCCAGCTGTAGTAGCCTTCCCCCTGTGGTAGTGATTAACCACCGTTCACTGCTCGTCAGAAAAACTAGGTTGACCGACTGGCTTTGCCTAGAGAAAGTTGTACTGTGAAGATGATACCTTGGTATCATCCCCCCCCCTCCCCCGAAAGGCGAAGTCTACGATAAAAAGGCGGCTCACTAGATATCAAGGTAGAAGTGTTAGTGATGCATCACCTAAAAATGAACTGTGTCTCATCGGTGCCGACTCATCAACCGTAATCTTTCTCTGCTAGACCGGCCAGTGTCAGAAGATGAAGGAGAGGGCGAGCAGAGGGGTGAGCGGCGCGGGTATGACCCTACTTGGGCGCTAGAGCATACCCTTCGCTGCGAAACCCGCATCGTCCGCATACTTGGAGACCCCACTGCCTTTTCACCAAGTATGTTTCCTCTTCTTCGACCTCCGGCCTTATCGTGGAATCCTCATCTAAACGGTAGCCTCACGATCACCTGGATAGTTCATTTCCCTTGTTGGGAAGTGGAAAGGTCGCCAAGTGCGTGGGTGGTCGCAGAGCGATTTTCACCGCTCACGCCACCGCGAGATGGGCTTGTGTCGCTCTTTGACCGCAGCCCCTCGTTACACACCTTGGAAATGACGCCACTATAGTGTTGCTCTCTGTCGTCTCTATCCTCCTACATCCCTTCGTGTCTAGCTCTCCTATCTTCCACATGGCGCACACCTTTTTTGGGGTAAGACTTGTGCATACCCTGAATCAGGTGCAAAGAAAGCCTAAATGTTATGTGGTGGTGGATCTGGTGGTTCTTTTGGTGGTTCTCTTTGTTTTCTTCTGTGGTGACCGACCATATAACACCTAGATTGTCATACTTGAACCTCACTAGTCTCGTGCTATTTTCGTGAAATGTGCCTTTAAGCCAGGCGCTGCTGACACAATCGATATTCAGTTTTCATTTTACGTTTGGGAAGGTCTCCCATTTCGACATGAAGATTACAGTAGTGAGCTGATTTCCTGTCGCGCTCACACAAGTGATAAGCAATGGCTCTGTTCAGGTGCACGAAAGGAGAGCAGCACCGACAAAACGATTGTTATTGCGGGTGTGTTCTGTGGTGGTACATTCCTATTCATCTGTATGTTTTTCTGTTATCTCTTCAAATCGAAACTGGAGCGTAAAAAGAAGCGGCAACGCAGTCATAGCTCAAGGCATCGTCAGCGACAACCATTCCGATCACAAAAACCCGTCGGGAAGTCGCTCAATGACTCGTGAGTTCAATACCATCACTCAGCTATTGAATCTATCTCTTTTCTCTCTTCTCTCCCGCCAGTATTTAGCGTATTTCTGAATTTGGGTATCATTCCTCCAAGTTAGGTTATCGATCCCAGCCTTGGATGGCCACCTTCACAGTTCAAATTAGCTGTGTATTCTGATGGATTTAGTGATCCTAGCTAACATTTTTAGAAGGCTGGTACGATGGTGGAGCTATTTTGACTGCTAGTCAATATGTGAGGATGAGGTTGTGTAGATCTCATCCCGAGCCAACAAATATGCAGCAAATTTCTCAAAGCTCAGAAAAAGAAAGAGAACGCGAAATATGTAAACGCAGATGGCCACGCTGTTCAGCACCGAAGAGTCTTCAAAGGCTTTTCGGTGCTGAAGAGCGAGACCACCTTCGTCTCCACTACTCGCATTGTCCATTTGCCAGGTGATCACGCACGTACTCATAGGCTAATAGGCTAGGCATAGCACACCGTAATGAAAGAGCAACCAAATCTCTAAAGTCACGCTGCACGCTACGCTGGGGGCGGAGTTTGCTCCCCGAACGCCAGTTGAGTCTTTCTGGTTTGCACTTACTCTTGGTATAGTAGGATACGATCGTCTTCTTTTCCCTAGCGATGAAACCAAAGTGTGTGAGTCCCCCATAGGAGCGGAGTGCAAACCCCGCCCACATGATCAGCGCTCACTGTGATTTCAAGATTCCCAGTAGTTTTGCTTCCTGTCAATAATGTTGTGCACATCACCACAACTGCTTTGTTTTCACATGCGCCAGCGATTTAAACGTTGCACCAGAGATTCGCGGATGTGAGGAGGGTAGAATTCTTTTTGCTTGCACGTTTACTCTCGCCTCCTTTCCAGGGTCTGATACCCTCGCAAACAGTCGTGCGTCCGCCAGTAGTAGAATGGCGCAAGTCAATGTGCGAATGAGGGCAACTCTCGCCATTGACGCATCTTTCGCATCGCTGGCGCATCGTTCAAAATGGCGTATTCCGCGATTTACTAGACTCGCCAAGTTTAACACCTTATGCGGTATACGCTTGGTGGCCACGCCATTGTCCGATTCGCCTGATGAACTGAAAATCAATCAAAAAATGCGTCGCAAATTCCTTAGCGACTGCGTAGCCAATAGCGGCAGACTGTTAGGACCGCAAGAGGTTTCGAAGGGCTACTGTGATTGGCGGCCGTCGGGAACCAATCAATCACGGTCGTTTTTGGTGCCAATCGTCGACGCTTTTCTCTTCACCATTATCTACCCCAGATAAGAAGATTTCGGATAAAAACACCTTTTTATAACAAACAACTTGAAAATCACTTTCTTTCAAAAATTGATTTCAGTGAATTACCTTCGCCAGCGACATCTCGTTTCGTCCATCACGACGCCACTGGTATCATGCCGCCGATCACCCTTCACACACTGGTCGATCAAGAACAGACATTCTATGGATAAATCACTTCTCCCTTCATCTGTTCGCCTAAGGGACGCCCAGAAAACTTCCGAACGGGTCATCAGACATTGTATCGCTTTTTATCAATTCTGTCGCTCAATAGTGTTTTTTTGAGGTGCGTTTAAGGATTATGCATGTTGTGTAGCCTCATTTTCCAGTCTCGAACGACAACTTAACATATATATTTACAGTGCTGCTACTGTAATTAGTAGCTGTATGTCATTGTTGAATATAATGATAACTGTTATGATATCTGATATGATTTTATTTGTGATCACTTGCAGTCAATTTTCACAATAAAATTTCGCGAGAATGTTCCACCAGAAATGGCTTATCTATAAAGTGATAGCAACAATCCAAAGTCGGAGGCAAACGTTTCTTGGCAAATCATACTAGATAGCCGAAATCGGAAATTTGGGCATATGCGAGAAACATCATGGTCATATGGCTTCAAGGGACAGATGGTTAGATTCTAGCGATGATCTCTGAAACGAAGTGATGTGCACCTGCTTCCTTCGAAGATTGCTTTGTGGTGAGCATCAGCAAACAAGTGTGAGGCTCAACCTAGCCTGGTGTTCATAGTTCGCGATCGTAGATTAGGCAATTAGGCGAATGATGGAAAAGAAAAGAATACGTACCGATTAGGCGAGTAGGCGATCAC
Source organism: Teladorsagia circumcincta (assembly GCA_002352805.1). Classification (NCBI taxonomy): domain Eukaryota; kingdom Metazoa; phylum Nematoda; class Chromadorea; order Rhabditida; family Trichostrongylidae; genus Teladorsagia; species Teladorsagia circumcincta. Next base: position 9,143 of record KZ345821.1, on the reverse strand, counting down.
TCAGTGGGCAAACCAACCGTTAGCCTGTTTTCATACTTTGCGCCGCTGCGGATGTTGCGATTGGTGCGCACGGCGCGGACAGTGCGGATTTTACGAAGAGCGTCAGTACGCGCGCTGGCGCATGAAGCGTATTTGGCGTGCTGTCGGCACCTTTCGACCGATAATTTCAGTTTTATGGTTTTGTGTTTTTTCAGGTGTTCCATGTGCCATGTTGCTTTCGCTCGTTTTTTTTTATCTAAAACTTTCTTTTTGTGTGAGTCATTGTTTTTCAGTTGTTCTGGAACACTTAGGTTTTTAGGTGCAATGTGTTTGCTGGCAGTAAACCCCTAGGTGAGTTTATTAGTAAGTAAAAGCACTACTTCATACGAAAAAAAAGGAAAAGTTTCGAACTAGGAAAGAGCGGGTGAAAGCAAAATGGCACACAAAACGTCAAAAATATAAAATATGTATTGGAATTAAGTAGGATAATCGACCGGAGGGTACCGACAGTGCGCCAAGTACGGTCGTGCGTCAGAGCGCGCGCTGACGCTTTTCGCTTACCGCAACGACCGCAAAGTATGAAAGCAGCCTTAGGCGAGTAATCGAAAAAATATACGTATCGATTAGGTGAGTAGGTAACGGCTCAGTGGGAAAAAAACCGATACGTGCCGTACGAGCAGTCTTGCTGGCCTATTCGCCTACTTGGCTGATCGGTTACTCGCCTACTCGATTGCTCGTCAATCGATACGTATCCTTTTCTTTATAGACTGGCCGCTCGATACTCTGATCGCCTAATCGCTTATACCGCTGTTACAACTATGAACAGTGGCCGAGGGTTAGAACCAAGCTCATTGTTCATTGAGAGAAGATTAACGGGAGCTCATATTTGGAACTTTGATAAGGAGCCGTATTTCAGATTTTTGTACAGTGTAATTGTGGTGAGGGGAACGTATTTGACTTCTTAATCGAAAACAATGAACATGCAAGTTAGTGAGCCTATTGTTGTGCTTGAGACAAAGCTAAGCCTAAGGCAATGGCACCAATTCCGAGGGAGGATGTGAGCAGTATGTGTTCTCTTTGTCGTTTCTCACCTCTCCTGGGCTCAGTCCCAGTGCCACCTACCATCGGACCTATTGTGATGTCCTCCCCCCCCCCCCCCACGGGACATGAGCGCCGTATGGCAGGTGACAAGCTTTGTGACCAATAGCTAGCGAATCGCGCGATCCGCTAGCGCCATGTCGTAGGCAGCGGCTGACGTGATCTTTTGCATTTCTACACTTTCAAAGAGAGATCTCCATTATCTTTTGAATGGATCAGCACTCTCTGATAAGTGCATTTCTAGGAACCCCTTGCGAGAGTAGGGTTCATTCTCAATACTAACGTGTCATGCCACAGGGTGGGTCGTTCAACCTCTGCCTACGCAGTCACATTTGGATTCAGTCGATGTCTGTATTCTTTCAGAGGGCGCCTTAGATGGCGAAACGGAAATACCTCAACCACCAAAGAAAACGGATGGTACGTTCATTTCTGGAAAAAATGCCTATGCAAAGTGACATTTCAGGTTGCACATAGCTTAAAAGCAAGCCCCGGGAAGGGCTCATAGTAGGAGCTACACCATGAGTGAATTTGTGAGATCCGTACATACAGTGATCATGCCAGCTTCGTTGCAGATACTGGCCTGCATCGTGGACTTCAGAAACCTAAGGCACCGTTCAGAGTTGGCGACCGTACGAATCGGCGAGTAGGCGACGAGACAGTGGTTTGGATTGTTTAATGTGCTTCGCCCAAGCGATCGCCTAGTCGCATACTTGCCTAATCGCACGTACAACCGCCAACTCTGAACGCTGCCTAAGCATTTATGAGAATTACAGTTTGGAAGCGCCTCTCAGTTCAGCATGTGGGGGGGGGGGGGGCACGTTT
>KZ345820.1:64741-76089 GCA_002352805.1 Teladorsagia circumcincta | reverse complement strand
TATTTAACCTGACTTTAAATCATTACAGCGCACACTGCGACTTGCCCGCTGACTTATCTGGGTCTCTGCCATCTCGCCGCGCGAATGACCTCCTGTCGGGTACCCCTCTGCATTCAGTAGTGGCATAACTGGTTAAAAGAAACTAGAAACCTGACCATAAGTGATCCCAACACTCAACCCTCGCATATACCCTAGATATTGGTATATAGTATTTAGTGATATTGGTACTGATGTCATATATGAGTGAAACACTGTTCCACTCTTCCGAGTCTGGTTTGAACGACCGCCTGCAAAATGTGCTCTAATCAGGCTTTTTGATCGGATCGCTTTTTCGACTCTGCTTTAGCCGTCTGGGAGCGCTAAGTGAATCGCCCTTACCTACCCTCTACGACATCACATCAAGCATATAAGGTCGAAATTCGTTTCAAACGGCGGACAGTGATATCGAGTAAGATGTTTCAATAAGGCTCACCTGCTGTAGTCTTCCTGTAGCTTATAACTTATAGGTCGTGCTGTTCAAGCCGTTTGTAGACGTCCTTTCTGAGTTTTTTTTTGACTTCACAATGCAATAGTTTTCACGCCGGCTTTCATTGTATTCAAACTCGCGATAGCATAATGCAAGAGGCAGGATTAGCACAACGGAGCTATGCGTTCAGAATTACCGGAGTAATTTACAAACTGGACGTGTTTAGGATTCCAAGTTTACCCTAAAAAGCTTGTGCAATAAAATTGATCGTGAAAAAAAAACACCTCAAATACGACAATTCTAAAGCAGTCGACGAGCAGGAGTCATGGGACCAGTACAGTTACCGTAGTTATGAGCTTGTTTAGAGATTTTCCACCGGTTTTTTGGCTATCAACTTGTCGAAATTTTGTGAGTGGTTTTTGAAGACTGATGTCATTTGAAAGCTCTCACACTTACTTAGCTCTTGTTATGCAACACTCGTATATTTTTGGTAATAAAATCCTACAGGAGAAAAAATTCATGCAGCATTGGTTCTGAATTAAACGAGTACCTTGATGATGGTGGGATACCTGTTTATTCCTGCTGGCTAGGCATCATACTGTAACAACTACACAAATGTTACGTGCCGATGTGTGTGCAACTGGCTTTCAAATGACCTCAGAATCATTTGAACTGTTCAATAAAACTTTGAGAACCTGCCATCCAAAAAAAAACGACAATTACTGCTCAACCTAATACTTGTTCAGGAGTAAGGTTGAAGCTGATTGTTTCTACAAAGTGAAAACTAAGAAGAGAATCCAAAGCTAAGCGTCCTCTTATTCCAGGAAAATGGTCTCGTTTTGGTGGAGCAAGAAGCAGAAGAGCCATCTCAAGTGTCCGCAGATAGTAGTGGATCGTCTATCAGCATGTGAGAATTTGATTTTCAGATCTCTGATGGATTAGAAATTAACAGCTTTGACAACTTTTTGTGGCTTGCATGAAATCAGCACCAGTTCGTTAAGTTAGCTGCGCCTGTCAACATTAGGCCTTCAGTTGTTTTTCTTCTCGAAGATCCATTGCATAGTTCGAGGCTGCATGAATTTTTAATCAGGCGCTCACTGCTTTTGCAATTTCGAACACAAAAACGCATGAGTATTGATTGGTTATTTTTGTAAAAAAAAAGTATACTACTCATAAGTACAGAAACGGCCATGCAGTGCGCCACATGCACCCTCTATTTCGGAAAATGAGAAGAGCATTGAGTGCAGACCTCACAGAACAAGTGACGACGGCCAAGAAAAACATGCATCGTCACTTGTGTGTGGTCTGCATTCGAAGCTTTTTTCGTTTTCTGGATAGAAGATATTGCGCCCGTTCCGTTCGCCTCATGTGCGTTACATCATGGAGTATAGGAGCTAGCTATGGAATGTGGGGCTTCCCCTTGGAACCGATTCTTTTGCGATTACTTCTCTCCTGTGACATACTGGTGCTTAATACAAAATCTGCATGGATTTTGGCATGAGGAACTTTTTTTGCTCATCGCACCCCATCACACGAGTGTATTCATTGGTTCGAACTCACTCTCAAAATTGTGAACTTTCGCCGCGTGCATACGGAATTAGCGATTGTGGAAGAGGCATTTATAGGTCAATGAACAGTGCGAAGCAGATTAGTATGCTAGTAAGGAACTGAAAGATCACTTGAATTATGGATGCATCGTGAGCCGTTTTTTTTTCTTTAGGAAACCTGGTCCACTTTTGTTTGCTGCAGAAACGATCAAGCTTGTCGAACGTGCTGTACCTGGCTCGTCAAGTCTGGATCAGAAAGTGAGAAAACTGGTGGACACGGTGAGTTCTGTTTCTTTTTTTTCGAAAGCGATTGCTCAGTCCTCTCAACGACATTCTCAATGTAAATCACAGAGCGAAGAACCAAGGGAGAATTTATTGGCAAAGGTGAAGGGGGCCATGAGGGTAATTAATGTCGGACCACTGGAAGAATCGAGTTGTGGAGATGACAGGTGCGGAAAATAAATGTGAAGCAAGCTGGGGAGATGTGTTGAGTTCACGATGTGAAGAAAGAGGTGAAAGGGGATCAGTGGATATTAGAGCGTAGAGGGTTGGTTTAGGTCTTGTATCTAATTCATCGTAGCAAGGCAGGGACCCGAAGCTCTTCATTGTTTTCCTTGAAACAGGACTTGAAAAATTTTACAAGGGATCACCGAAAACCCTTTTTTTCACCTCACACCTTTCCGAAAATCTCTCAATCATTCTTTACATTCTTTGTTGCTACGCATTTCTTTCATAACTATTGACTTTTCTTGATAAATGCAACTACTACAGCATTTTTTCAACCGCTGGCGAAGGCTGCTGTCCTCTTAGTTGAACAATTTGCACTCTGCTGCTTCATATAAACGATTTTTCGAAAACATACCACCACTTTTATCTACAAAAACCAGCATAAGTCTATCCACTAATTATTTATTTTCTTGTATAGGATAGGTTCTCCTTTCGCAAGTTGGGAATTTTTTTTCTAGGTAGATATTTTAGTCCCAATCGCATCTTTATTATGAGAGTGTTTCATTGCCATTTTTCAAACGGCTTCTCGACAGACTTTATGAGTCACTTTGAAAGCCGTTGAAAAAATGTGTGCTGGGGAAATCTCATTACTCTTATCATTACTCTTTTGCACACTTAACTGTGGGACAGGGTCAACCATCCGTTCGCACTATTTGAATGAGGGGGTCGTTTTTGATTTCAGAAAAGGGGGTGGGCGCACTCGGTTGAGTGAGGTTATCGTAGTCGGAACAGGGGTTGATGAAGGTCGGTACCAGGGGCCGCGTTGACGGGTGGGTTTGTACGCGTTTGGTGGAATTTTCACGAAAGTAGCGTGAAATGACAAAGCTGGTGGATTCGCTAGAGCCCACTAAAACTGATAGTGGTGTTGGGGGTCGCAGCGAGACACTCTCTAAGAGAGGGGTCGCAAAATTTTTGAAAAAATGTGAACGTGACGGTTGATCCTGCTCTGGAAGGCGGTCAATTTGCTAGGAATCTTTAGTTACTGTCTGTTCTGAGATCCGTCAAAGGTACAGGCTGCTACTCATCCCACCTTGAGGGAATGGAAGGAATGGTGCATTTGAGGAATTCAGACGTTTGGTTGATGCGCGTGGATGACCCTTCCCACCCTCCTTTTACCTTTCTGTTATTCCTACGCTTGCTGAGTCCGAGTGGGTCTCGATCGCATTGCAAGAATTGAATTTCAGGGTAGTTTGCTTCCAGAAGCGAATCGCTCATTTCTTTTTTTGTGAGATTTTGAACCTCTGAAAACTTTTGGGCCACTCATGCGAAATATCTAGTTTTCTATTCGGATGTTTTGACCAGGTGGTTTTTGTTTCTGCTCCCGTCCTTCTTCATCCTTTGTTTTCGGATCTAGTCGATAATGACTCTATTGTCGCAGTACTTTTTGAGTGAGACGTCGTTAGGAGCCAGGAGGGAGGATGTGGATATGAGCATTATTCATGAGTATTCATTGATTATGTAATGAACGCATCAAGCTATGGTGCCTCTGATTGAAAGGAAACTTGTCGTCTCAGATATCGAAAAGTCGCCCGGTAGCTTCCAGATTTTTGTCATTTCGGCTGTAGAAATTTGCTCTATCTGGGATATTTTGGATTTTTCACGCTTCCTAATTTTCATTCAACGATGCACGAGTTCAACCTTCATCGAACATCTTTCCAGTCCAGTTCTAATATTATTGCCTTCGCGAGCTCTTGTGATAGCCTTGTGCAAAATATTGTCTGATTGAGCAATATTTGATAATTCCGCTTATTAGGTATGCGCTTACTTGACTCGCAAGCATATAAATTTTTAATTGTTTTCTGGGCAAGTGTTCAGAAATTGAGAAAAGAATAGGAGTGAAAGAACTATTGGTTTTCATCTATATATTGCTGCAACGGGCAAAGCTGAATATTAACTACCAAGAAACAAGCTGTTGCTAATCTTAAGAACGCCAAAGAACAACCTCTATTCGTATGGGGACTCTGTTGAAAAGTGTTTGGGAGAGTATGCACATTTCTTCAGGGTTCCCGGAATTAATCGTAATTTCCGAAGGATTTTTATTTCGGTATCGAGCAAGCGACTATCAGCAATCAAAACAATGTCCATTATTACCAGTGACACGCTTCCAGCGACAGACAAGCAACGACAATGTTCGTCTTTGAGGAATCTCGATTGTTGAATTTTTTGTCCTTGATATGATTCGAAAGTGGTAGAAAAAAATGATAGGCTGTCAGAGCGAGGTGTAGGCTGTGAGCGGGATGCCTCAAACTTTAGCCAAATTCTAAATCCTGGGAGTGTCGGTGTTGCCACATTGCGGCTTGCTTTTCCGTACAGCAAAGGATTGAACGCGGAGTTTGCTTCGAAAATACAGCCCATAAGGAATTAGGGTAGAGGTGGTCTGTAGTGGAAACCATGAGAAACGGTTCACATAGAATTCAGAAAAGACCTTTTCTTTGCCCCTGATTTCCGCATTACCGCGGTTCTCATCGGTGCTGCCCTCTTCAACGCTAACGCTCTCTGCTAAATGGCGAGAGTCACAGGGCGAGGAGATGGGCGCGCAGCAACGCGTGTGGCACGGGTAAGTGCCTGCTAGTTCGTCGGGAGCATTCTTCCGCTGCGAAACGCGGATCACCTCACACCCTTTGGAAGCCGTCCCGTGGAGTAAGTGCATTCCCTTTCTTTGACTTCCATCCTTATCGTGGAATCCTCCTTAATTACATCCAGGTTTCCTTCGGTATTTGTTCGCGATGTCTGTTAGTTGTGGACAGTGGACGTCGACAATGGCTTTGCAGTTATCAGGAAGATGTTATTCGTAAATAACTTCTCGATGACCCCATCTACTGAAAACATCCTTTTTCAGTGCAGTTCGCTCGTCTTTAAGGACTGGTTCTGGCTTCTTTCGGCCAGGGCCCGTTGACGCATCCTGCTGTGTTACATAGAGCATCTCCTCCTATTCTTCAGGCGCAGGGTCCTTTAGCCGGCGCTTCTCACTTCATACTATTTAAACCTTTATCTCACCTTTAAAACCTTTCGAGATTGACGCAAGTGGAATCGTGTCACTTGAAGTAGTTATGTTTGACGAAAGGTCGCGCGCATTTGCTTCAAAAGGCGCTCCATGAGTCTGAGGTCATCGCTGCAATATCCGTAGGCTCGCGTGCTTGACCTCTTTGGTCCTCGCTTTGAATGATGAAAGTCAAATTGACACAATGCCACAACACTGTGATCCAGAGCGCCCTCGCCTATTATTGCGCGGGTGTCGGTAGAGCTCGACCATTTCGCGTCCTTGCAGCAACTCATACAGGAGGCCCACGACAATCATATTGATCATTTGCTACTACTGCGGCCATTGTCGAAATACAGATAGATGAATAATGGGATTTTACAAGATGAATAATGTGATTCCACAACAATAACCTGGTCCCTTATATCGAAGCAGTTGACGCCGCTCGCTGTGGCGCGCACAACACAGTTTTCAGGCGATATGGAATGCTGTGGCCAAAATTTTGAAATATATTTTCTCTCTGTCTCCGGAATTTCTTGAAACTGGGTTATAAAACTGGCCCGCTTTGGCGCACACCGCGCCCACTATTAATATTGAGCCTCCCTCCTTCTCTGTCCTCTAACCACCTTTCTCCCTCTATCCAAGACTTAGAACCGAATATGAGGTCTTAAAGAGAACGCTGCCTAGTTCAAGACACGCTACCTCCATTGTGCGCGGGCTTCTGCTCACGTCATGTATGACAGAACCGCATCCTTGCTTCCCTACACCATTTTTTCTCTGTAGTCGGCTCCGGCTTATCTATACACACCTCTACCCATTTTTCCTAGCCTCCAGGCTGTTTCGAACTGGAAACCCCCTCCGCCGATACCGCTGATTCCGCCACGCCCACTGTGGGCGGGACTCCGCTCAGCTGGTGTGTGTGTTATACTTCACGAGACATGCCCCACCCATCCCACATTTGACCCGGTCTCTCCGGGTGGATCTCCAGGAAGTAGGGAATTCGTGGCAGACACCGTGGCAGAATGGCACACGTAACGGCAGACAAAGCGCTTTATGTGTCAATTAAAGTTTCGATAAGTTTCTGTGTAACATAATAATCTAAGCAGTTTACTGAGCAACGGGAACAGAATCGAAGCGAGTTCAGTTCTGCTCATCAGTTAGTGGGCCAATTAGGGGACCAATTGCTATTTGCGAGATCAAAATTATTATAATTTGAGTGCCAGCTTACCAGTGCATGCTATTGCATTGATCAACTAAATACCCATTGGTAAGGGGTCCATTTTGAATCTTTGCATTTTTTTAATAAAATTTTCCATGCTTTAAAAATGGCGTGGCTCTTTTGAAAAAGAAAAGATTTATTTGGAAATTCAGAAAATACGTAATGGTATAAGTATTGGAATAAGTCGCTTCATAGATCATCGTTTGATTATTGAGGTTTTTTCCTCAACGCTCTCTACCTTTTTTTAGAATAAGGATTAAATCAATTCTCCATTAGAAATAATTCCGGTTTGGTCGTCTTGGTCATTGTAGCGTAATTGAGCTGGCCTGTTTTGTTCTCAAAAGGGAAGCATTGGTGGGTGGCCATGAGGCGTAAAGAGGGAGGCTGGGAACCTTCTTCGAGTAACCCTTTTATGCCTCATGAAAACCCATCAATGATTCTCCCTAATGGACATTACTCAATAGAGACAGTTATAATGGGGAGCAATGAGACCAAATACCTCTCTCTTTTTACTCCTCTTTTTTTTTGCCACTTCGCTGGTGCTGTAATTTGCAGCATTATCGTGGTTACTTTCAGAATAAAAAGATGCGCAAGGATTACGAAGAGATGGAGCAGTCCATCTACAGCCAGCGAATGATCAGAGCGAACCACCAAGCAAATGCGGCAGGCCACGGCCCACCCGACGAAGCGAATAGTAAGTTAGGCCCACTTAGAGCCGGATTCATGTGTTTGATAGCTGCTTGCAAATCATAAACGGCCATTGTTGTTGCTACTAACAGATTCTCCGATTAAAACGACGTTTGAGGATAAGTTTAGTGAGTTTATGAGTCTTTGTTGTGTTGGTTATCGAAGTGTGTTGGTTTTGTTGCCATCACTGTTCGTTTCTCATTAGAGTGGTTGTGCTGTGGGTCACACGGATTTATTTATTTATTCAATTGGACAGTAGTGAAGAAATCTCTTGGGTCCTTGAAGCGAAAACCCCAGAGGGGTTCACAGGTTTATAATGGAGTTGTGGATGCCGTTAAACAAAAAAAAAAGAAGCAAAGGAAGTCGTCGATCGAGCCATGAACGAGTGTCCCCTCTCAAATAGCAAAAGGGCGAGCTGGACGAGTTGTACGAAGTGGTTTGCTCCATGGCTCCACTAACCCGCGCGTATTTGAATTAGCCGCAACGCGTTAACACACGCTGCGTATCATGGGGTGCGCGGGAGGTATCTCGTCTAAACGCTAAGGTTTGTTTGTTAAATTTCTTGTGCCTTACGAGGTTGTTTGGTGGAACATTTATTTCAATGGCATAACGTTTCGACTGAATCGTCGTCTTCAGAGGCTGGCGGTTCCACTTTTTGAGCGGAGAAGTCCGCTACCACACGAGAGCGTTAGTTAGTTGGAACTGCAAGAGAAGCTGGCTATTCATTAAATGAACTTTAACACATCTCTAGCCACAGCGCTACTTTTCCAGGCTAAGGTTTGTCGTCAAAGGCTAACTTTGTAAGACCTTAGCGTCATTGTCGCACACTTTTGAGCCGCGACAACGGTGCATTTGTGATACCCGTGCGCCACTCTATCCCAGCCATTTTCGATACAACTTCTGCTGGGTATGCTGCTTTATGCCTAAGTGGATTTGAACAGAAGTAAAGTTTCTACTGAGATTAGTATAGTCTCTGTTTGTTTTATCCAATTCAGCTGTTTCAATTTCCAAATTTTTCTCCTGGAAAAGTAGCGCTGTGGCTAGAGATGTGTTAAAGTTCATTTAATGAATAGCCAGCTTCTCTTGCAGAAAGAAGTAATCGTTTTAGCTGCGATCGAGAAAACCGCTAATGCTGAAGAGAAAAAAGGAGGGATGTAATGAATAGCAATACCCATTAAAACCTCACGGCCTTCGAGCTTGAATGTAGTTGAAAGGATGAAATGCTGAGGTTGATCTGGCCTTCCGACAACGAGGGTCTTCCAGGTCATGGAGCGCTTTTTCGAAATGGTTTCTTGTAAAGGCTTGCGAGGAAAACAAAACTATGGTCCGTTTTTTTCTGAACACTCCTGAGAACGTAAAAACAGTGGTCCGAAGTTCAGTCCTCCGTTGTGACAAATTTTTGCAGTTTATGTTTGTACCTCCAAACTGCCTCCGAATTACGGAGGTGACATCTGCTTCCTCCGCTGACGTTATTCGTCGGAAACCTGAATTGCTAAAATTAGCCATTACCGAGGACCGAACTTCTACCGTCTTTTTATCGCCATTTTGAAACCTAGCTCCTATAGGCGCTCAGGATTACGGACCAAGGTTTTGTGGGAATCTATTTGGAAAAGCGCTCCATGTCCTGGAAGACCTACCTTGTGAGGCGAGATGCGCCACCACATTCATGTTTAATTTGGGAAAATTGTGGCGTTTGAGTGACTTTTCTTCTATTAGCTAGGACACTACTACTACTACTGATGAGTACAGGGCAAATGACAGAGCATCTGGTTAATCCATTGGGGGATGCGCCACGCTTTTGACTTTTCAGGGACCCGGTTTGTATTCCCAGGTGGTCTGTTATTAAATTCGATCCCACTTGGCTGGTTCGATTCGCGTAGACTGAATTTCATCCAATAATGTTTTATGCACTGTGCATCTAGTGGTGCCACTTGCCACATCCGTCTGCGGTTATTTGGGAAAATTCAATATCTGTACACCTATCTAGTTTACCATCCATTCAGCCAGGTGACAAGAGACGCTGCGTCGCTAATTTAATTTCTGTTTTTCAAGAGAAAAAAAAATCGCCACAGGAAATGAAGTGTGCCTGAGTTGTTGAAGTTTTCCTTCCTTACCTGAACTATTGGACTGGGTATTGTTGTGAGCTCCGTGTTTAGCTCTGTGTGCTATGTATTTCTTCTTATTGTTACATTTTGTCAAGTAGTACGTAGGCTCTCACGGAACCATTTCCTATGAATTTCTTTCATGAACGCGAAAGTTGTTCTCTGGAGTTGCTGAGATTAGCGTCAGCTTATTGTTTCTTGGTAGTTTACACTTTTGGACTGTTGCGACTGCTCTCAGATGAAAATCAATACTTCCTTTGCTCCTATTCTTAGTTTCTGAGCACCAACTTGTGAGTGCTGTTGAAAAGTTTTATGCTTTTCAATGCATCCTTTCATGATTATAGAAGAGGCGGCCAAGCAGCTGGCAGAGCTCAAATTCAAACTACAAGAGGCTGAACGCGAGAACACGAACTATCAAGGAAATGTAGGCTGATCAATTTTTTCGATTATTCCGGTAATTGCTGAGTTCGTTCCGTAAACGGTTTTTTCGTTGCAGATTATTCGAATAGAAGGTCAGATGAAGCGGTTCAAGGCGAATGCGGAAACCGCCGAGAAGGAGCTTGACGAGGTCAAAACGCAGAATCGACAACTCAAAAAAGAGGTACTATCTGGCAAACACTGTTTTTCAGTAAATTCCATCTGCTTATTTGGAAGGCCAAAAATGTTGTTCTAGAAAAGGTTGTTGGAAAGAAGTGATGAACTCAGCATCCTTTTCTGTCCATGTTTGGGGTCGAAGGCAGCGTTCGTTACGTTGGAAATTTTCGTAGGGTCAAAGCGAGTGGTCCAGAGGGGTTGAAGAGCAGATGAGAAGGGCGTCTGCGCAACTCTCCCCCCCCCCCTCCCAACCTTCTCTCCAACCCTTCGATCACTCGTTTGGTAGTCCTACCTGCTAATCGTACTTCTACTTCTTATGACCTGCGTTACATCTCTTCAAAATTCAATTTCCCGTGGAACGGAGGCAATAAACCTGCTGCTGAGCAGACATTGAGAAGTTTCGCCATATACGACTCGTCTTTTCCAAAATCATAAATATGAACCCAAACTCCCTCACCCTCTCATTGATGTTTATAAGAATCAAAACCTCGCTGGGCTACTTTTTGGATGACGGAATAACCCACATCAAACAATCTAAGCACCATCATTGAGTGAGATATATTGCTGGGACCTGGGCAGCCCCCTTGGGGTTTAGTCCCTTCAGATAATGTCAAATAACCTACAGCAATGCGTCATTATTGCTGATAGATCTTGGGAAACGGATAGCAGAAGAAAATTGCTGCATCTGAAGAACGCGACTTGCTTTCAGCCAAGGCTTGAACATTTTTCTCGCGAGGCTGTGATGACATGTGAAGAGAGTTGCGAAAATTTCTCATCTAGTTGAATCTCTCAGCATAAATTTTCTAAGTGACTTCAAAAGATGGGGTGTTCAGAAAATCTGGTGAAGGTGTTATGTTTGCTTCGACCAACTTAGGCCGATGTCAGAATTTGCGAATCGGTAGTAGCGAATCGCTCGATTCGCAAGGTCAGACGTAGGCCTTAATAAGGCTGAAGCGTTAAGGCTCAAAGGTGCCCCATGGGCTCCGCCCAGCACTGTGGATCCCATCCGCGACTGGGTGCTACTTCGCTTCTGTGATACTGAGGAGCGGAGGCTTTGTCGAGGATTGCTTTCCGTTTTTCATGACTGTTGTTGCACTTCACATCTCCACTGCCACTTGTAAGCGCTACAACTTGATCCCGGCTTTGACTTCAAAGGAGAATTCCACGGTAAATGGAAGGCAGGGAAAGCGGAAATATCGTTTCTAGAAAGGGGGTCCCTCTAAGGGAGTAGGACGAGACACAACCT
>KZ345820.1:29024-39170 GCA_002352805.1 Teladorsagia circumcincta | reverse complement strand
TTACTAACCCAAGCGTTTTTGACCGACTCTTTTAATGTGAGACTTTATTGCCAGCCCATTCGCTCTAATACTTTCATATACACGAGCGAGAACCGCAACAGTTCGATTCTGGGGCATGTTTTCAGAAAATTTGTTGCCGTTTTCAACCATTGACCAAGATTGGAATCGCAGAACAGATAAGCTACAGATCATTCAATATAAAATCAGGGTTGAATGGCAAAGTGGAACTGAAGTTGATTTGTCCATGTTGTGTGGGCCACACAATAGACTTCCATTCGGATTGGTACTGGTCAGTCTAGGAGCACTTGTTCAGTACCATGACATGGGAAATGACCAAAGATTCCCTAACCCAAAGCACAAGCATGTATCTTTTCGTAGATGTCTTATAACTATTAGCAGTTCTCATGCCAGAGTGCAGTTTGAGAAACATCTAGTGGTAGGTTTTACCGGATTCAGACCTGATAGCGACTTCCAACCGTAGGCAGCCAATTTTCTGGGGGAGATCGGGCTCAGACATGCTACATCAGCGTTTCTTTCAACACTTCACCTTCCTAGAAGATGGTTTTGACAACTACATAAAACCATTACTTTTTCTTTAGCACTTTGACGACTGCATGACGCGCATGCGCATCAGATTTTCACACAAATGGGCATCGTTTCGCTTGACTTATTTAATATTTTCCATGTTAGAGAGCAGTCCGCCTCACATTGTCGGGCTAGAAAATCTTAAGTTCATTACCAGTAAATTATTGAAAGGGTAGCGTGAGCTTTGGAAAAAAAACATTTTCGAAAAATGCCAAAGAGCGCGCACAACGAGCTGTCGTCAGGTGTTAACTTAGTTCCGTCCGTTCACAGTTGCAGGCCTCGTCGATTTCGATCTTAGGCCGATGTCAGACTTTGCGAATCGCACGATTCGCTAGCGTCTGCGAAAAGTCACTATGTAACTTTACCCACTTTGGCAGCTCTGTCTCTCGCGAGAGATTACGAAAAATTAGTGATGAAAGAATAAAACATTCAGCATTGATCCCTTCACATGCGTCTCGTCTACTCCGAAATGTAGTGGTATTGGCCTGCACAATGACTTGCGGGAAGCAAACCATATACGTCTCGGTGTTCTTATCCTCTTAGACGAATCTGGTACTAGATACCAGCTTTGCAGAAATGAGCTTCTCTTGGGCATGAGTGAGCGAAGACTTGGCCACTGGACCGTGCTCGCGTTGAGCAGCTCCGTTTGGCATTGTACCACCTTCGCCTACTTTTGTTTGTCCTTTTATACTCATTTTTGCTCTCGTTATTCGAATCCAATCAGAATAAAATCTCCTACTGTCGAGATTGGGAAAAGCTTTCAATCAGTCACAAGAACCGAATCTCTAACAGCGCATGCAGGGTAAAGATATCAATGAATTCGATGCGAAATCAGCAAGTGGTAAATCGTTCGAATGCTGTATTTCTATGCGTTCTTCTCTTTCTCAACTACGAATCAAGTGTAATACTATTTCACTTCATAGCTCTGTCGCCATGAAATCGGCTCTTACACTTGACAACGATTTCGAGCCCCGATTTAAGAGGAACATGATTATAAGCACTGCTTAAAGGCAGAATTTACGACGAAAAAGCAACCCATTCCAAATTAAGTTAGAGATGGTGAGTGGTACTAGAAAGAAGGAAGAACCGTGAGAACCGGCCTAGAATCCAAGAAATGGGACCATCCTTCCCCCTTGATCTCGGCATTGATGCCACTCCCATCGTTGTGCCCTCTCCAATATGACGGTCTCTCTGCTATCAATCACTTGCTGCATATAGATCTGCGGCGAGTGATTAGATAGACGGTGGGCGGAGATCGCCAGACTCGCCAAGATTGAGCCATGCGAGCTCTCCGAGGTCAAATCTTCCGCAGGTGAATGCGTGTCTGTCTGCACCCTCACGGGGTCCGTCGGTCTCCCCACTAGGCAATTTTTCCCTTCTTCGACCTTCGTTCTTTCCGTGGAGTCCTCCTTTAAGGCGATTCGATCGCGATCGACCTTTTCCCTCCTCGACCTCTAGTCAGGAAGGTGGTAGTATTTTGCGACTTGAAAGGGCGCGACAAGAAAGCTAACGCGTTTACTTCACCGCTGTGACTGCTGCCACGCTTATCAATCGCAGCATACTGAAGTGCGCCCTCTTGTGTACGATGTGACTCTCGCGTCTTCCCTCTCCTCGCAGTACACACCAACTCAATTGCGACCCGTGCCTCCAAGTAACGCTTTGCTGCACAATCGGCCGATCCAGTTTTGAAGCGAAGTTATATGTCGCCAACTCAGGGAAACAGTCTTTGTCCTAGTAAAATAGGTGCTCCCCATGAACATAATATGGGAACAGTGGACATATATGACATTATTTGGATTCGCCTTCTCATGATAAGAACCAGCAAGGCTTCCGTTCACGGTTCAAAGCGGGATGATTCAAGGGAAGTTCCAGCACTACCTTCAAAAACACCTTATCAGTACTCCTCTTGAATAAGAAAGCATGTATTGGCCGCCTTAATGCATCTTAGGAGAATAACCCACACGCCGGCTCACACCCAGATCACAGGGAAACACTGGAGCATGATTGACTCAGGTACTTACATCCGGGGCCAGTAAGCGTTCAAATATGCGACTCGTTTTTTTCCGAATACGTGATGCGAGCGGTAATAAGCTAATTCCTTAAAAGAGTACTACCAGGTGATCAAGGCACAATTTGTACCAAGGATCGCGTGAATGGCGAGAAAAACTTGTTGCGGCTGACTCACAAACTTGCGCTGCAGTTTGCACATTCCACTGTAGATAAGAGGCTCACACTCGTTTTAGTATTATAGAAAGACTGAAACCCACCTTCCCACTTTTGCCAACAAGTGAATCCGGAGATCAAACTGCACACTCACATCCTTCTATTAGCCAAGAAAAAGCAATCTTGCTTTTTGGTCTTTAAAATCCTTTTGAACTCTCATAATGAGAAAATTGAGGTTCTTCTGTGCGAAAGAAACCACAGCTTTGTTCATTTGCGTTGCAGTTGTCTAAAGGAATTATTTTCATCAGAGGCATCCTTTCTATATCGAGAAAGTTGACTTGCAAAATAAACTGCAAGCTGTAGGGATCGTGTCCAGGATCTCAAGCTCAGGGACACGAGTATGTGAAACTTAGTCTCGCTAATCCAACTGGCTCTCCACTTGTTTTTGCTGGGTTTGGGAGCGGCTAAGGAAAGCAAGCTCGAAGCTGTGAACCGTGAGACATTGCCAACATTATCATTAATCCAGTTGGCATTACGAAGCATTCAGTAAGATGGAAGTGTCAAAGGTGTAGATTGATAAGCCGTGACGCTTCTAGCTTTCTGTTGACGTTTTTTGATACGCCCCAAACACCAGATCGTCCAGAACACGTTTGCAGGAATTGAGGAGGATTTAGAAGGGCTTCTCCTGAACATGCACCCTCGTGCTCAAGGCAAGATTCTAACGCAGAAATGTGAAACAAACATAGATCAATTGATTCCATTTGTGTAATAATATCAAATCCTAGCTTTCGGCACTTTCGGAGCGCATGTTCAAAGGAAGTGATCACCATAAATCCCATGAAGACGATAAGGAAAGTTCCGTACTGGATTGGGAGGGGTTCTGCTCAATGAGACAACAGATAGTGTTTCAGTGGCAGTAGCACAAAGCCAGCGTGGTTGGTTGCTTTAACACATTTACAACGACGCACATTTTTCGCTTTTCGGTAGCGTGGGACGAGAGCGAGGGGAGCACCGCTGAATCTCTTATAAAATATCAGGTTGGACAAAACGTTCTGACTTAAATTTTCTCCCTTCTCCAGATTTTCTTGGAGGTCGGAAGCACTTCGCAATATTGTACGTTAGAAGATTTCTGAGGTTCCGCTTCGATGGGTATATCAACGAGCGCTTGAACGGATTTGGCAATTACGACTTCAATGAACGGAAGGTAACTGGGAGCTATTGTCTACTACGAATTTCTACAAGGCTATAAACCACCAACTGCTGCTGCCAATATTCGTACTGCATTGAGCGAGAGCATCATGTTCGAATCCACGGTGCGTCGTTAGCATTTGATTCTGTTCTGGCAAAATTTCTTTCTGAAATCAAACCCATTCTGGACGGTCTACCTCATTCACGACGAAGCTCTGCGCAATGTTTTGGAGGACAAATCCAGTGCTACTACCCGTGAGTAGGCGAAGACACTTAGATGAGGCCATATGACTATCGACAACCATCTCCAGGCCATGGGCTATCGTGATGTGTTCTCAAGCTGCGCATCGCACGATTACGCTAGTCCGACAAAGCGCCATGGATCAGTGTAGCACCTCATTGCTTCTGTGCCCCCACAGAAGGGATCTCCCCGAGGACAGCGTCACTGGAGACTAGAGCTGGGTTCCTTATGTTAACCATACGTGAAGTCGCCAGTGGCTCTCCTCCAGAGAACTCCCTTCAAAACGGCCGAGAAGTGAACTACACGAGAGGAAGGTTTTGCCCTGCTGTTGGTGGGATTCTGAAAGAATGCTTCATTTCGGGCTACTTCTACGCTCGTCCGCAAGTCGCGTCTTTGTCTCGTCAGAAAATGGCTGAACTTATGGGAAGTGCTACCCCATGCACCTCATTGCCAGACCTAGCCCCATCCGACTACCATCTGTTTCGTATTCATAACCCATTCGGGACAATGGCAGCCATGGCTGACGCGAGGATGCTCACTTGGGACCATGGCATCTACCGGTGGCCCGCATGGGAAAAGTATTCACTAGTCATTTCACTGATATCGGAAATTTTCAAGAAAATTATGATATTAACAAATGGCAAGCAATTATTTGCTGGCAGGCCATATGGGCTGTCATCGGTTCACGAGCACGCATGTCTGGCAGCTCACATGGGCTGCCATTGGCGTGAATGTGTTGAGAACATAGATGTGATTGCTTCATCCATGTTCTCGTGAACAGCAGCAGGTAAGGATACAGAGTAGTACCCTACGTTCGAGAGCCCTTCAGGGTTGAGAAACGCTGAGTCTTCATTGAATCGCATTGTGCCTATGAAATAAGTTTTGAAGTTTGGCAAAAGATCAAGCAAGAGCTTTGACACTTCCAGATAAGACTCCTGCCATAGTCTTTGAATCGTAAAGCACAGTTCTTCTCAAATGAGTCAGTCCCCTGATCACCTGGTAGCAAATAAATCTCTGAACACAGGCGGTAAATACGGCCCCGCTTCACTCCGAATGCACGCGAGTTGCCGAGTCGTTCCTAACTGCCCTCATTACTGTCCCAGCTACTACGTTATGGTGAAGTGGAGTACACAACCACATCTTGTTGGCGTACTGCTGAAAATTCTCTGTTGGTCGGAAAGCAGTAGCGATCGTTAGTGAAGACGGATGCCATCTAATTAGCATCGTTCGAGGCTCAGTTCAGGCAATTCCAATTGGCAAAGACGATCAGCAGGTCGGTCCGGGCACAGCGGGTGCACAACACTAGCCAGCAGGGATTACATCGAGTGAGCTTCGACCATAAACCAAACGTAGTGATATTATAGTATGACACTTTGGCTTGCTATGGCGAGTTCGTCTGTACCTTTTTTAGGCGAGAAAAAGGGGGTACTCACAGAATTTATAATAACAACGACCCTTTGTGTTAATAACAGCGAATAACCTCATCTCTCCTCGCAATTGTTATTTACAATTAATGCCACTCCGTCTTCGTGAGAACGCTTGAGGACGTCCCGACCCATGTGAGTGAATAAAGGTCAAGAGCAACTCTTCAAAAAGCAAATGCACCATCACTTCTTATTTAAATCCCTAGAAGGCCCGGAGCGATATTGCACTTTTTCAGGAAGCAGTACCCCTTCCAAGTACTGGAATCATAGGAAAGGGAATGGCTGGATATCACTAGGAAGCTCGCGCTCTACTAGTCAATTTCAACCACGAATGAAGAAGGGATAAGCTTTGTGGCGTTGGATAAAATAATATTTGAGATGCGCCACGCATCCCACTCCCGGGTTGAGAAGGATAAAAACGCTGACCAGTAGATCAGTATGCCCCTGTAGGCCCTGCATTCCACTCCATCTGGAACCACGGTGATATTTCGAATGCAATTGACCTGTACAGTGGTCTACAGGGGCATACTGATTTACTGGTCAGTGTTTTTATCCTCTCCAACAAGTCCGGTATCATTTCACCAGCCCCCAATGAATGAAAGACTTTGTTGCCTCAGACAGTGACACATAATTCGATCTCCTTACGATGCATGTAGCAAGCGGCGACACTTTTCAGTACATTATTTCCCCCACGATCCGACCAACCTGGTCAAAACTCTAATGATGAAATTACATTTTGGGGAGGGGAGGGGGGGGGGCACTCCATGGTGTTTTCCAATTCTTAAGATGGTAATGAGAGCGCTCTAACATGTAATCCATCATTTCAAGTGTACTTCTGATAAGTACCGCTGTAGTGTAAACGTACTACTGGGGGGCTTCCATTATTCGGCCTGCAATGGTCCAAGTGATGGCCCTGAAACAGAGGAATCGAGAGCTTCATCGAGAATCGAAAGTGGACAGGAGGCGTAGAATGTAGGATATCCACCGGTTCCTATCAAAGAGGCACTTGAAATGAGTCGTTCACATATCATTAGTAAATCTTATCCTTAGTCTAAATGAGCCCAGAGGAGTGCTCCGTAAGACTAACAAGGAGGGTCTTCTAGGATATGGAGCGCTTTTTCGAACTGGTTTCTTGCGTGTTGTAGAGGCTCACGTGGGGAACACAAAACTATATTCCGTTTTTCCTGACTGCTTCTAGGAACGCCAAAACAGTGGTGAGGAAATGGTCCAGAGTTCAATCCTCCGTGGTGGCAATTTTTTTGCAATTTATGTTTTTGCCTCCAAACTGCCGCCAAAATGCAGAGGTAACACATATTTTCATCGCTGGCGTCATTTGGCGGCAATCTGGAGGCGCTAAACTAAATTGCAAGAATTTATCATCACGAAGGATCGAACTTGGTACCATTCCTCAACCACTATTTTGACATTCCCAAAAGCGTTAAGGAAAAATGGACCATGGTTTTGTGTTCCTCGTAAGAGTCTTTACAACATGTCAAGAAGCCATTTTGGAAGAGCGTTCCATATCCTGAAAGATCTCCCTTGTAAGGATAGGATACCAAGGAGTGCACCCCCCTCCTCACTGAATCTTTAAAAACTCAGATTTTCACTCGACGGCATCTGAGGGCATATGTAAAGTTATGTATATGCCAAATTTTGCAGCCATCGCGATGGGTTTATGCTCGTTCGTTGTCCCTCTGAACATGCACGACATCGGTTGCACGGTACCTCAGATTCTGCGGTCCACTGCTTGCAGGTAAGTACTTCAGACATTATTGTGCCTTGTAACTCAGTCTCTAGACTTACTCTTGCCTCCGAAGCCAATAAAATGTTCCAGGGTCGGTTGGGCATATGCAGCGTCATCCGTTTGCAGCCTGGTGTCAATCTGTTGTCCTGTGTTGGGAAAACTAGCGTCTGACGATCGTCGTCGATATGCGCTGTTAGTGCAACGGCCGGAGCATTTTCTATGAAGAATTCGTCAGCCATGATGTCACTTTCATCGTCCTTTCTTCTTCCTCCGCCATTCATCATCAACACATTGCATTGCCTTCATTAGTTGGAATGGCTCGGCGGCTTTCGAGTCATCACCTTTCTGCTTTGATTAGATCGACCAAGTTGTTTGCTCACGAACGAGTTGCATTATTTCTTTTGAGAGAAAATTGGACGAAATTGATTTTGAAATGAATAAAAATTCAAACACTTGGTATTGACGTTAATGAAAACAGCAATATCCTTCAGACATTCTCCTTTAATAGAACGAACAACAAACAGATCAACAAGGAACAACGTATTTCAACAGCTTGACAGGACCATAATGAACAAAGCAAAGTAAAATAAAAGGGCACAGACAAAGGCAGACGGGCTTGATAACCTCTTTTCAGATGACCAATACATCCCACCTACATTTGGGAACCAAGAACAATCTATCATTCGTGATGAACTGGTTGGTATAGGTTGCTTGAAAGGTTAAACAGCTTTCGAAAGCACTAGCCACTCATCAGGACATGGGCCAGGCTCACATTCAGAAGCTATTCCAAGATTTTGAATGGAGGGGAGTTCATGCCGCATCTTCAAAAACTTACCAACGTCGACTACTTGATCCCTTGTGTTTGACAAACAGATAATGTGTAGAAATCCAGAACAGTTTAGAATTTTTGCTTTCTTTTCCGTCCAGAATATTTCGATTCATGCCGCACATTACTAAATAAGTTCTGTTGTGCAAATGTGTGGACCCATGCTTTACACGAACTCACCGTCCTTGTTTGAGCATGCGTTCCCTCTTCTTCTGAATCCACTCTTTTGAGCCTTTCACAGGCTTTTTCTCGTGCTTTCGCGCCACCGTAAACATCCTTCAAGTCAACCATTAAATCAAAAACGAATAACAGATGAACGAAAAAGAGCAGAGAACCTCGCTGTGTTTTCCACGTGATGCTGAGTGTCCATGTTTTCCTCTTCGCCTGTGAGAGCTTTCGGCAATTGTGCGACTCCTCCGGTCATTAGAACCAAATACACTCTGAAAGGTAATCACTCAAATCAAAGTCCAGCACAAGGTCAGAAATGTACCGCTAGACAATGGAATACCATCATCGCAAGGAAAACAGGAAGGACAAAACAGTAATAGCAAACCTTTACCAGATTTAGCCACGAAGTCGAAGTAGTAAGGAGCCATGATATAAACCTCACGACATTGCTTCTCATTTACCCAATGTGGACCCAAAATGGTGCTAATGCCGTTAGGGGGGGGCATTCAGGACAGAGGATAATAGTGACCCTAGGTTTAAGCCCAGGAGAGGGGAGAAACGTCAGGGAGAACAAAAAATGCTCACATTCGGCCCAACACCTTTTTCCCAGAAGCTTACCCCTAAGTACTGTAAATGGCTAACTCTCTTGAACATGCCCCCTAATAACATGAGCGCCCCCAAAACATGAAGTTCAGCGAGGTGAAATCCCCGGCTATGATGAACACTTTTGGGCAACACAGTCAATTCTTATTCAAATGTGTACTTGACTTAAAAATGACTTGTGAAGGGTAGCCTACATATACAATAGCGGTCAAAAGTATTCGCCGGAACAGCTCGCCTCACATTTTTTTCTCTCCCAAAAAAAAACTGAATTGGGGACTTTTCTACCAAATGTCTTAAATGCTTAACACGTTGACGACCGTGTGGTATGATGTCATACCACACTCTGTCGGCCGCGTGGGACCGTGTGACATGATGTCATACCACAGTTTTCTTGTTTGATTTTTTTAGTTGTTTTTTAATTTTTTAATAACTTCTTCATTTAACGTATACATAATATAGAGACGTTATTACAAACAGTGTGGTCCACGAAAATAAGTTTTGGTTATTGAGTTATTAAATTTTTAAAGAAAAGGATTGATAATATCTAATTGCCACACTTTTTATGTTTGTTATCAATCCTTTTGAAAACAATTTATACAAAAATAGTGTCTACATTTGCTGCAATGGATCCGAGTTCTTCTGGTATGGGATGAAGCATATGCGCGTGGCCAGTGCCTCAACTTGATCTTCCCAAGAATCTTCATCGTTATCGTCCTCTTCGGTTTCCTCACCACTTTCGGAGCCATCGTCCTCATCGGGTGGGAAAACAAGAGCGTCACCCTCTCCGTCAGCATCATTTTGAACCTCTTCTTCATATTCATCATCACTTTCCAGCAGCAGTCTTTCGAATCTTTGGTCAAACTCGTTGTCGTCATGCTCTTTTGGAGAAGTGTCCATCACTATTCGGCTATAATCTCAGCACAATCACGATCTATCGATGTTCCGGTCAGTCGACAGGCAGATGTCAGGCTTTGACAATTGATTTTCAGCGATCCTAGCGATTTGAGAACGTGGGAAAGTGGCTAGAATCAAGTATGGTACCCTTTCACTAGCGCATGGACTCTCACTTTCCCATGTTCTCTAGCCGTCGGGAATGCTGAAAATCAATTGTCAAAGCCTGACATCTGCCTGTCGACTGACCGGAACATCGATAGATCGTGATTGTGCTGAGATTATAGCCGAATAGTGATGGACACTTCTCCAA
>KZ345820.1:15227-28629 GCA_002352805.1 Teladorsagia circumcincta | reverse complement strand
TTGGAGAAGTGTCCATCACTATTCGGCTATAATCTCAGCACAATCACGATCTATCGATGTTCCGGTCAGTCGACAGGCAGATGTCAGGCTTTGACAATTGATTTTCAGCGATCCTAGCGATTTGAGAACGTGGGAAAGTGGCTAGAATCAAGTATGGTACCCTTTCACTAGCGCATGGACTCTCACTTTCCCATGTTCTCTAGCCGTCGGGAATGCTCAAGGCATCAAAGTAGTGACTTTTGCCATTCACCATGCAAAATTACAACATATACAACTTTTCCCAGAAAAATGGTGTCCTCGTGGGACCGTGTGACATGATGCCATACCACGCTCACGCGCCCAGCAAAAAGCCCGCGGTCCCACACGCCAGACAGCGAAAAAAGGCGCGGTCGTCAACGTGTTAAAACTTGAGGACGCAAAAACACCGAAGAGCAACCATATCAATACGTGAAGGGAATTGTTTAGATGAGAACAAAATAAAGTACGAAGGCGAACACTTTTGACCGCTTCTGTATGTCACTGCCAGTATCGTCAGGAATTTGTATGATACCACCTAACTGATCCCGCGAAAATAGGATCGGCTGGTCTAGTGAGATAATCCACAGCTGCAATAGTGGAACGCTGCCACCTGCCAATGCAGAACTCCTACTCCTTAAAATCCGAAGGACAGGAATTTGACATCTGCTCTGATGCTTTCGAAGGAAGATTCCATGATAAGGTTAGAGGTCGACGAAGGGGAAACCTACCCAGTGGAAAGACCGGCGGAACCTCTAATGGTGCTGCCCACCGATGCGCAAGTCCTCGGAAAAGATATGCCAACGGCGATCTAGCATGGCCATTCCTGCGCCGCTATCGCCGCTGCCCACCCACACCCTCGCCATGTGGCTCTTGCTGGTAAGCAGAGAGAGTCAGCGTTCAAGCCGGCAAAGCGGGGTTCCCATTTCTCGTGTTCTGAGCCGACTGTCACGGTTTTCTTCATCCCTGCACCACTGACCACCTCTACGATCTGCATCCCAGACGTAGTACCCTAAGCAAAGTGCGAATGGAACCCTTCATTGATTTCAGGAAAAAATATTCATTCCCATTCCATTTGACAATGCTCGACAATGGGGTCAGAAATATAGTGAGCATCCGAGAGGTTTACAATATCTGTGATAATTAAGGAGGTCAGCATCAGACTATGAAATTCCAAAATTAACTTCGATGTTCTACCCGCCGCAAACAATCAACGTTTATCTCAACGAAACCAATTTGTGACTGAATTCCGAATAAAGCACTGCTCTGGCGAAGTTAAAAGACAGAAGAAGTGTCAGTTAAACCCACTTATCCCACCGCAGCTAGCACCAACGAATAAGTTCGTGCACACACCCTTGGAAGCGTTGGCTTGTGTTGTTCGATCATTCCTGAGTAGGTGGCTTACAGTTCTCTGCTTCGAACGTTATTCAGAAGAATCGAAGGTCTGGTACTCATTATGGCAGACAAGGTGAGCTGCGCCGTCGTTCATGCGTGATCAAACAATGAACACTACAATAATACTTTAGCTCTCACAATGGAGTGGAGACTAGACTAAGAATGGAGGAAACGTTCGAACCTTTCACATAAATAATGTCAGCTTCGCTTGATCATTCATTTAGATCAATGAGGCTTCTGGTCAATATCGTAAGAAACACCTGGAGAATTTCGATTCTTTCTGTAAGCCTACCCACTTCTTCGCTTTGACGCTATTTGGATAATCCACGACAAGACCACCATTGAATCCAGCCTTCGTTGCCAGTGACATTATCAAAGCTGATTGGTGCTCGTTTTCTGGATAGAACTGGAAAACAGCTCGCGTTCCTCTGCCCTGAAAGAAAATGAGTGTAACAGAAGAACTCAATTTTTAGTACGCCGCTTCGTTACAGCTGAAATCATTCGCTCTTAAAGAAATCACTTGTACTCACAAACTCAACAGTGTTTTTCATCTCGCAAACAACCAAAAATGCAGCTCGATTCATAAATCGTATTTGAGGCAACTGCAATGAGAGGATCGAACATCGACATCCACAGCTGGCAGTTTCCATATAATTTTACATGAGTGCAGGGTTTGAGACCACCAATCTCGGTGAAATTTACCCACGTAACGACAAGCAGTCGACACTTTCCTATGCAGCTTATCTTTAGAAAAATCTGACGAATAACGAAGCGAACATTGATCAACCCCTTTTGGAATGCGCCACGTATTTTATTTCCATTCAGACTTGAATGCGGTGAGACTGTACAATGACCTGTGCTGACCAATCGGTATACAACTTTTTTGTCCTCTAAGGCAAGTCTGGTACCAATTTACTAACCCTGAGGGATGGTAGGCTTGGTTAACCTAAGCGAGATCCAATCCGAGATTTAGCCCTCGGACTGCATGGGTGAAATTGGCGCCACATGTTTTTTCAATTGAACTCACTTCCACTTGAAAAATGGAAATGCTGAAATAATTTGTATAGGCCTGTCTGAAAATGGTATCTGTGCTACAGTATGCTCTCAACTCCCCAATGGTTCGGCACAAACACAAGGAAAAAGTTCAAAAGTCCAGTCATAGGTCTTTAAGGTACCTGCAAGCTCTTTATCGGTTTGAGTATATGGAGGAGAAGTCACTAGATTTCAACAAGATGTTAGTAGTAGTGGTGCTCAGGAGAGCAGCAAAAGTACACCCCGCGCGTTGCGCACGATGAGTATTTGGGTACCCGACAAAAGGCCCGTCGTCCTGCGAGGTGCCAGAGATGCCGACAGTCAGCGGACCCGTCGCAGCGCGTATTGTGCGATATGAGACTTAGCATGGTACACCCTATTCAACCTGGCTGAATCGATACAGTGCGCGCTGCCACTCGTCCACTGACCAGGCGGCATCTCTGTCACCTCGCAGGGCGACGGGCCTCCTGTCTGGCACTCTAAAAACTCGCCGCAATTACACCGAGTTGTTCAAAAGTAGCACAAGAGCATCATACTTTAGTTGACTCAGCGAACTGGAATTCCGGGGACTCTGATCAGGTTGCTGAATACGTCGCTCACAGCTGTCAAGAAATTGAACCCCTCATTTTGAAAACAGAGCTCAATAAGCACCAGCTTCGATGGAGCTTCACCAGACACGAAACAGACGGCAAAGGCTATGTGGTCCAATGGGGCTGCTTTGGAGCTGCTCTCCAAGATTTACATTTGATAAAAAGCAGTAGTAGTGTTGAGTCAAATTTGAAAAACAAAGAAGCCATGAAATAAATATTTCCATGCGGACAGTTCTTCGACACGAGCGTACAAGCACGAAGGACAAGCATTTCTACCGTTCAGACTATGACTGAAAAAAGCTGAGTTGGAATGAAATGGTGCCCCGGTAGCGTAACTGGTAGCGCACTTGCCCGGACAGCTGAAGCTGCGGGTATCGAGTCCCGTCTGGGGCGAAAGTTTTGTTCACAACCCAGCATTCTTGTTATAACTGAAATATATTTTGTGAATGAATTTATTGTTCAAAGGCACAGGTCGGGATCAAATTGCTGTGTTATTTTGTTCAAGCGGACAAGAAACACGAGGAGGAACGGGAAAAGAAAGCGAAAAAGAAAAATCATTAAAAATTTTCTTTAAGGTTGACCGTAGTATGACGAACAGACACAGCCCTGCAAGAAGAGGGAACACGCGATAGAGCACGTCGTAAGCAAGAGGAAGCAGACGCTTCGTATGCTTCGATTGATAAGCCTGGCATAGGTCAAGCGAAGGCAGCAGTTCACTTGTCGCGCACTTCCAAGTTCCGACAGTACCTCACTCCTGTGACTAGGGTTGCCGCTATCTTACTCGGGAGCGAGTTTCTCTAAGAATCTAAGTGCGACCCCTCAATTATTATTGAAATGACAGTGTAAACCCGTTTGCCTGAATACGTACCATCCTATCAAATATCGTGGCATTTGATAGGATGAGGCATTCGAACAAACTTTCAAAACACTCCTTCCCAATCCGCTTTAACAACCTTCAAGGTACACGATCACTGAGCCGGACTGCACAACCGCCGAAAAAGGATGGTAATGTACTGCATATTTGAGTTCGCCTACTGAACGTTTTGGGAGAAATGTCAACACATCAATTCGTTTGCATTCTTTTCTACTACGGGTCAAAGGTCACTTGTCCTCCACTGCTCGTAGTTGCCGATTGCTCTAATCGGTACGTATCTAATAGTAGTCGCAAATCTCTAATTCTTCCACTCGCTTAGTATGAACGAGACATAAATCAATAAAACCTGAGAGTCATATGGCGAAGTATCCGCGCATGGTTTTTATGTTTTCGCTTTCAATCGAGGGGACGGTCAACACCATAAAGTCGTTATCTACTCGGATGCCAAAACACGTCATAATGTGCTGGAAAATAAAACGGCAGACTCTCCGTGTTAACCAATCCTTTTACACATTTATTTGTTTATTTATTTATTTACTTATTCGCTTATTTATTTGTTTACTGCATGTACCATAGGTTTCGGAAGTACTTACCCATTCACAACTGCGATGACACCTGAGCGCCTATTTATCCTGTAGAGTAATCTGTGGGGGTGGATCCAAAAATAAGTTCGGTTATTAACTACCAATTTCCGCAGCAGTCATGATGTTAATGCTATCACAAGCATGGCGATTAATTGGCGGAATATTAGGTCGGCAAAAAAGCGGGGATGCGGGGAAAAGAGAAAGAAGAGGGTTCGGGGTTTGGTTCAAAATCCGAACATTTTGCTCAGCACGTTCGCTAACAAGGGAGACCGTGCAGGGTGTGGAAAGCTTTCTCAAAACGGTTTCCTCCATGTTGTAGGAGTTTATGCGTGGGCTACAAAGCCGTGGTCCGTTTTCGCTGAGCGGCCCCGCGAACCACGAAAATTGATGGGAAAGTGGTCCAGGTACAATCCCTCGTGATGACAAAATTTTTGCATCGATGTTGGAGCTTTCAAATTCGCTCTAAATAGCGCCAGCGCCAACAGTAGATATCATATTCATTATGAAGACCACCAGGAACTTCTGCTTTCAGATTTTTACCGGAATCTGACCGAAAAAAGTTGTCACGCCAAATGGCGCCGGAGTGCGGAGTGGCGTAAACTGGGGTCTTCGGGCAAAACGGATGCCATATTCGTAATCAGGGCACTCGATATCCCTTCTATCAGAAGTTTTTGGGAAAACTGAGATTTCGACCCAGATCCGAAAAATTGGCCATTGATAGACCCAGAAGCTCATAGGTGCCTCCAGCTGGTGAACTGAAAACGATTTCTTTGTTATTATTCCCTAACAGTGAGATGTTTCCCTACTGAATAGACATCGGCAGACACTCAAGCGATCGATGTACAACAGGATTCGCA
This sequence comes from Teladorsagia circumcincta, assembly GCA_002352805.1. Classification (NCBI taxonomy): domain Eukaryota; kingdom Metazoa; phylum Nematoda; class Chromadorea; order Rhabditida; family Trichostrongylidae; genus Teladorsagia; species Teladorsagia circumcincta. The sequence goes on along the minus strand of KZ345820.1, from coordinate 23,282 downwards.
CGATGTTGAAGTTGGCGAATTATTCTCTCCATCAAGATGCGACATGTTGGGGCCACGGTTCTTCCACTTGCGGGGGCTTCATTTCGATAACTAGAGCGATTTCAAGGGCTAAGACGTGGTGTGGGATAATCTCTATGAAGTTGAACTTTAGATTCCATGAATCACTAGAGCGTTGGGCCACATTTCTGCTCCGCGCTCGTTTCGAACTCACCCGCCAGCGTGCATGACAACCTGTAGCCCATGGTCACCCCACTTTTCCGAAGTTAGGTCAAGATCTCGATTCTTCCTAGAATTTGGCGCGGGGGGTAAATTAGGGTCCTGATCACGAATATGGCGTTCGTTTTAGGCGTCGGCGCCATTTGGCGCCAGTATGGCGCTGTGAACTTATTCCGCCTGTTGTCGATCGAAACCCATTTGCATGAACTTTTGATGGCTTTGATAGTGTGTTGGATTTAATGCTGGAGCAGTTTGGAGCCCATTCGGGAGTGAAAACCAAAAATGCTAAAAATCCTACTGGAGCGGAGCCGAACCACCACCGCACAAACTCAAGTCCGGCACACTACCCACTCGACCACTGATGCACCAGGAAGGGTAGGATGCCGATGCCCTCATGAAACCACCGCCCTTTCTTCAGCACTACCACTAAACATTACTTCAATTTGAAGGGAATTTCACGTTGATTTCCCTACCACCTTCATCAGCACCCTTCGATATGCACGTGGTGTTTTCTACGAGTCCGAAATGTCACCCCGAGGCAGTAAAAACCGCCCATTCTTAACGAATTGTTTTCGACCATTTTTTGGCCTTTAGGGGGCCGCTCAGCGAAAATGAAACACAGTGTGATAGTCCACGTTAGAGCCCCTATAGTATGCACAAAACCGTTTACAAAAAGCGTCCCACACCCTGAACGACCTCCCTTGTAAGAACCATTGCTTTCACAGCAGACGACATGTTATGCATTCCTCAGAGTACGACCTTCGTGTAGATGAAGGCAATTTTCAGATTTGAGGGCCGTCAAAACGGCACGGAGCCCTATGAGGATTAAACAAATAAATCCTTGTAATAAAAAATAAATATTATTATAAATCGATAATAAAATTAAATAAATTTATTAAGCTTGCAATGGGGCACTAGTAAGCTCTTGTCTGATGAGCCGCGACTTCGCTCACAAGCTGATGAGTTCCTGTTGAGATGTTGAGTGAGGAGAAGAGAACTCAAACTTGTGGTTAGTTGCATCTTCGTGCGTATAAAAGAAAGTGGTCTCTAATATTGGAAGGGATGCACCCTATCGCGTGCCACAGTACTACTCTATTGAATCTTTGGTCGAGACACACGAAGCTTTTTACTCCTTTCGTACAAAGCTTCTGCGAGAAACCTGAACACCATTTCATCGAACCGCCTGCCATTCATCGGAATCCAGTTGGTGACCGCTGGATCCAACAGTCATCAAAAAATCGCTTTACGCGGTCACTTGCCCAGTTGATCTTCGATTCGATGACAAGCACGGGTCCCTGTCTTCGACCGATGACGGAGTTCGGAACAGAGTTAAGCGAGGTGTCGAGAAAATTTTGAGATACAACATCTCCCCATCCAGCGGCCGAAGTCTATGAAACGACTCCCTTCACAAGCCGAAACCTGAAGAAGTTGTTCAACCCTTCCTAAAAACCTTTCATCAGAAAAAACCTGCTAGCATGCCCTCCACCACAAAAGTCGTCCATCAAGCAGAAAAAGTGAGGAAAATCATAAACAATGAATCCGACCAACAAATGGAGCAAGAAAGATGAGCTAGACAAGAAAAACAACATAGTATGACAGCATCTCTTCTTCCTTTACTTCCTTGGAGAGGCTTAGCGTAGTACACAGAGTGTGCTTCTCGATCTACACGTTTACCTTTAGGTTAACAGAAGCCTTGTAACAACGGTTAATAAACCACTTGAACTTTCTTCTATAGTCCTACCACGAATTGCGATGGGCGTTAACCTTGGAGCAGCTTACTTACTATAGAAATTCGAACATGTATTCAAATGAATATAACTTGTTTTTCGAAATGAACGAAATTTCAATCTAAAAGCAGATTTGTAAGTTTTTCGACGAGCTCTTCCTAATCAGTATATAGAAATTAATACGAAATATCCAATCTAAGTTAATGGTGAATGCGAGGTTTTACACATTCCAAAGCTATAACCTCCTCCAAATTCGTCAAATTTGAAAAGTTTATGTAACACTGTGAAGGAGAAGATTTGCTCTACTTCACGCTATCGAGCGACTCGATTCGTTCATCAGGTCAAAAGTAGCTACGTTGAGGATTTTTGCAAAAATAACGAAATTGTGTACAAAGATGAAAGCGGCTTCGGAGCTCACATGCTATTTTCTTTCTTCAAAGAGTGAAAGTGTGTGGCAAAATCCAACAACGATTATATGTTTACAAATTTAACGCTGAACAGGGCATTTCTTCTCGAATAGCAGATTTCTTCCTGTCGTTTTGGACATCCTCTTTCAGAATCTTCTTGATTTTTCCTGCGCGTCATGTGCTTCACATCCTTTCAGATTCGAGAGCACATTTGGAAGATAAAACATAAGTCAGAAAACTTGCGATTATCGGATTCTTTTTCCTTGCCGTAATAAATCATTGAGGTAGCCCCAAGTTACTACGCGGACCCCTTTGAACAACGAAAATTTAATATTTACAGAATAACATTGACGCTTGCGCTATTTGGAATAGTCTAACAATGATAGTCCTGCTGCATCGACCCGACAAGATCCCTTCCTCCTGACGCGCCAAATACGACCCCACCCCCGTCAACCTGTCGAGGATTGCTCGACGCACGCTTGGTGCGCAACCTCAGATTCTTGCTCACTTGCGTGTATCGAGTAGCCAAGAATTGTCTTCTTCGCAGGCGCTGGATAACGCATCGCACGCTCATCCTACGTGTTGGAGTTCACATTTCTGGTAACGCAGGGTATTCTGTACTCGCTGACGAGAGGTCGTGGGCTCGGCTTCATGGCAAGTTTTCCCTTTTACCGTTTTCAGTAGTAACACAGCTAGCCCGACATCGCTAGCTTCACTGCTTGCGTACAGTTTAATAGTTACTTGAGTTACCCGTACAAAGAAATAGAGAGCAGAAAGCGATACTGGGCAATATTCGCTCCTCACTACGTCAGGCGCCAAGCATTTTCGCCATAACAAGTGTGATATTCGTTATAAGAGAGTCCAACTCCCTGTTTAAGCGCACGTTTTTTGTTTGGTCTAACTCGAAAAATTGAGGCGGCCTTTATCCGTCAACCCATCCTCAAAGGCTAAAATCAGCATGCTAAACTTCTGACCATGCTTGAAAAGAGGCGGAATCTTTGTTTGGCTCGCTTGTCTGCAACATCTTAGGATCTACAAGAGATTATACTCGAAGAGGATTTTACAAGAACGAAGGTCGAAGAAAGGGGAAGACCTAGTGAGTGAACAGGCGGACTCCCTGGGGTGCGGACCAACAACCATTCGCATCGAAGGATATGCCCCGGGCGACACCGTGGGCCTGAACGCAGGCCTAGTGGCAGGCATGGCAATGACCTGATGACCGCATTGCGAGCTTCCTGATGCTTTTGACACTATATGGAGCAATGTGTGTTACTGACTCTGCAATTATGACACGGCCGTCCCACGCACTTCAGCGCGGAATGGAATGTATTCGGGCAAAACGTGTGCAACGTGAAGTTAAGGTTACTCATATCAAAGCTTAAAGCACTCTGGCATAGTTCCGACAATTCTTGTTGGCTTCTAATTTTTGAAACATACTTTACCATTACACTGGGAGACGTTAACCAGTTCAAGTGAACCGACCGCTCCTACCTTATTTCGTTCACGACCGTTAGAAATGGAATAAAATGTAAAACGGATAGGGCAGAACTACTTCGTTTCATATCCCTATACTTGATTTACTGTTCATTTCCAGCCTCAGCTGTCTCTACTACTAGAACTCTGTGGTGACGTTTGCAGCTGTGACCGTAGCCACAGGGAGTAATGACTTGAATCCTGTCCTGTCGCGCGACTTTTCTGCTTTTCGCACGCGGACCTTTTTCTGTGGGGACTCCAGGTCATTCCTGATTATTGATGGACCTGGAGTTCCCGCAGCGAAGAAAGTTCTGCGTGCAGAAGCGGAAAATTGTTATCTGTCGTGAACCACATAGAGGAACGATTGAACGACCATGAGTTCCAGCAGCGAACCTGATACTAAAATGAACGATGATAGGTAGAGCTGGGGTGATCCCCCACTATTTGCACATCGCAATCTCGACAACTTTTTGATTTCGTATTTTTTCATTTTTCCACTCAACATTCGGTCCCTAAAGCATATGTAACAAATAACAAGTAAAAATGACAAAAAAAAACTTACCAAACAACCGTACAACGTCTGGAAGAACCGATGAAGACGTCGTTTGGGGTTCTCATCGGTCGAATTTGCATGGCACAGCCATTGAATTGCCGAGATACTAAAAAAGACTTCATAACAAATCGAATTTTCACCGATGCGACCTCTTGATTCCTCAGCTTGAGATCCAAATGGAATGGGGATACCATCACTACAGTTTTCAATACTTGATTGCGGTTGACCCACCACTATTCACTGATTTTTGAAACTCTTCGCGACCAAAACTGAACAAAGAAAAGCGAAACAAAACAATAATCCTAAAAAAAACAAACCTGATAGCTCCGTCAAAAGTTCCAGGTAGAAACGGCACGCCACTGCCCATATCAGACAGTATAAAATCACCCATATTTTCTCTGTCATCATCATCTTGGCTGGCAATTTCTTCAACAAAAACATTCATAAGAATGAAGAAGAGTGGGAAAGTTGAAAAAATAATGTACCCAGCATAGGCCTGCTGATATCGAGTCCTACCCAATAGTGGCCGGCATTGGCGAGCACTCCGCCGCTTATGCCTGTACCGCATCCTTCAACAAAATTGATTCAACCTAGTGAGGAACATAAGGACGTAAAGGTGAAAGACCAATTCGACGTACCAATGTCTAATAGAAATGCTGCCTTGTCATCTGGTAAGGCAAGCAGTTCCAACGCCCTCTCAGCCATTTCAGTTTGAATGGATACTATGTGGGAATTCGAGGCGTATTTACATGCTTCGGATTCATTATAGTACTGAAATAGACATACTTCAGTCAAGTTCATCCATACGTGAAAACGCGTTATAGTACTGAACCTTGCAAGAGAGAAGGTTGAGGGATCACTTGTTTTTGTGGTTCGGATGTGATAACACAATGAAGCATTAAGCGCGGAGAAGAGAGGGTATGCGAGAGAACACAGCGGATGAGAGGGCGCAGACATTCGAAAGAAGAAAAATGGAAGCGGTCGTCGCGGCCCTGGTGAGGCTTCATGGCCTTCGAGCCGAGATAACGGGACTTTAGGCAAGATGCAAACTACTGGGGGAGACATCATGAACCAGTGCTGAATCATGTAGATTGAATCAAAGATGTGACTATGCATCCTTGCATAAACGCGATCAAAGACTCCCACGGGCAGAGCGCGGTCCAGAGGATTGAGTCCTACCCAGAACTACTGAGCGTTTCATTTGTGGGAAGAATTTAATTGGTACTGGGCTTAATGAAAAACGAGAGTACACTCATTATAAGTACTTGCTTTCAAGCCCTCACACGCCACTATACAAGTCACATCAAAAGCATGTCCTAATTGAAAATAGAAGTCGATTGCTTGGCACACGATAAGCGCAAGACAAGCGCTCAGCGCTACCCATCTAGGAAAGCCTTGATTAAAGATCTTTCGGAAAGTAAGTTGGCAAACATATTCCCAGTTCCACAGCTTTACCCCACGAGAACACATTTCAAAGAAAATTCTCACCAGTTCAGGTGGACCAGAGTGCTCAGGACGGACGCGATTCGCAGACATCGCCAGTAAAGACCGTTGCGAAAACGTAAACTAAATTCAGAACCCAACCAGTGGCTTACTAATACTGATGTGTTGAGTCCCAGAAGACATCAAAATTACTAGAGCAGATTCTCTCATAACGAGAAGAGAAATACAAAAAAAATAATTTATTTCTAATGGCTCACAAGGAATCAGACTACTCACTAGAATAAGAGTAAAATTAGAAATTTACATGTCTCATGAATCACTACTGCACAATTTCACAAACACTGGACAGAACGAGATTTCCTATGAGAATCCACAACGAGAAGGTCGATATCAATTTAGAGAGCGAATGGCTTGCTCTAGTATACACTCATGCTTTGAATACTTTCAGAAACACTTGTGCTGCTGGAAGAGTGACAGTGCTGCTGCAGGAACAGTGAAGGTACCCAATACTGGACGGTGTCTGGTGCTTGTTCATCCACCCACGCCAGTCCCTCCTTTACCAGGTGGTCCAACACTGCTTGAGCTCTTTGCTCGTCCCATCTGAAAACTTTTGCGTATCAGTCAGTGCACAGCAGAATGCGAAGATCGAACGACTCACCGCAATCTATCAATAATGAGTTCTTTTGTAACGTAGGCAGCGTCCTCTGCCAATTGCAGCACTCGTGAATGGTCCATACTCAGTTCACCAGGAACTGACTGCACAAGGAAGCGCCCTCCACCTAATGGTACGAGCTCAAATCCACCACCCAATACTTTCAATTTATCAACAGCGCGAAGAATATCGTCCCTAGAAGCATGCATTCGAATCGTTATGAAACTAATAGCCTACTCAGTCGGAAATCACTGAAAATGTAAACTTACGTTGTTATAGTTTCCTTTCTTGTTCGAGATCTACTCCGCATCAAGCGATTTCTTATTTCTTCTACCGTCATTATGCCCCCGTTGTAGTGACTCGTGGACAGGCAAACCTGCAGAATAACAAATCAGCTGTGGTATTAGTGGAATATTCTAAACCTACTCCACCAGATTCGGAAAACCTTCGCTGTTGCGAAAAATAAATTACAGGTTCTCCGCCCGGGGAGGTACGCTTCAAAACCGGATCGCGATCAAACTGATGTGTTATTTTGTTAGAAGATTAGACAAAAATTAGGAGGAGGAACGTTTGCGAAAAAAAAGCAAAAATATAAAATACTGAAATCTCTCGTGAACTCGACCGTGGTACGATGGAGAGACATAGCGCTGAAGAAGATAGAAAACGCGAAAGAGCGCAGACCCACGTGTGCAGCTGCTGCTGTGCTTCGACATAGCGCTGCGAAGGCCCTCCCTTGCCGTACACTTTCGAATACTCGCACTACCTCTGTGATTAGGAGTTCTGCTACTTCAGTCGAAAAAGAAATTTCTCTAAGGATCTAATCACGGCCCGTACATTTTGTTCTGTTACTTGCAACGCATCCTGTCCCACAGGGATGCGAACCGTCAGCTGCCTAGTCGGGACGAGGGATTGGTAAACTATACTTGAATATCTGAAGCATACCTCAACAATTTGAACAGCGAGCTCGTAATAAAAATCTCCGACACCAAGCTTCTCCGCCCAGAAACCTTTTCCTGCTGAAAATGAGGAATAACCAGCAGTTTTTTTCCTATAAAGAAAGTCGTAGACGCTTACAAGCAAGTGGATCTACTCCTACACTGGCACACATCTCCTGAAAGTGACGACGAAACTGCGAATTCTTTCGAATCTCATCCCGGTGACGGTGAGCAAACTGCTCCAGTCTACAAAATAAGGATCTCATTAATAATTTTATATGGGATACAGATTCAAGCAAGTGACAAATACGAGAAAAACATCCAATGAGTACACAAGGCATGACACATGCTACGTTATATAGCTTAAAATAGCGGTTGCAAGGCAATAGGACGATTCACCAGCTCAGGTCAAGGCCACTTTTACCATTCAGCCTTTCGTCGTACGCACAAATACCAATCTCGGGCATGACTCAGCTAAGAACACACAGAACAGCAATTAAAATGATTTTTCTTCCCGCCTTCTTACTTAAAAGCTTTAACGATAGGTTCGCCGCAAAAACTACAGACCCAATCTGCAAAGAAATTGAACAACAGCATTTATTTGGCAGCGGACCGATTATCACACAGATGACCCCTTCGTTATCGTCTC
>KZ345818.1:67260-79224 GCA_002352805.1 Teladorsagia circumcincta | reverse complement strand
GAGAAAATGGGTGTAGCGACAGGGCATTGTGTCAGGCAAATGGGTAGTTCACCATTTTGTGTAAAGAGTAGTGTTCTAAAGAGTGATGCCGTAGATAGGGGCGAGCAAAAGGTGCAACGGGGCAAGCTGCTCCCTTTGCCTTTTTGAGTGTTTTTTTTTTGAGATTTTGTTACTTGACAGCTACCTTGCATAGGCTTATTGCGCGAACTTTTTTTTTTGCAAAGCTTTCCCCGCCTTTCTTTTCTTGTTCTTAAAGCTTCGCTAGGTATTGCAGATGTCTAGGTCGCATCATTGCACTAGGTCGACGGCTGACGCGAGCTGTAATTCTTCTGTGGTCTAGTGGTAAGCATATTTTGGATATACGTTTTCAGTGGTGACTGCCAAGCGACGCCAACACGAACGTCTCTTTATACCGGATTGAAACAGCGGCTCCTCACTTTCCTCTATAAAGAGGCGAAAAGAGAAGGCAGTGTGGAAGAGTTCTTGCGTCTAACACCATCTTATGTGGAGAAGTTACGAATGCATCGTGCTCAACTCTTTGATGGTCACTATCTGCTTGTCAGGATGCTGCCACGTAAGTTGTTTGGCGCTTTGTGAAATTTTTCCAGCTGATGGTTTTTTTAGTTTCTGAATACATACCTTCATGTCCAGCTGTAAATGAGAGGGTTCAATTTTACTTGTGCAGGAAACAAGGGGATGTAGATAATAATGCAATTTAGATACTTCAATACGGTATGACATTGCTTTGATGCCATGCTTTCTTTTTATCTTGGATTGGAGAGATGGCAAGATCCTGGCGGTGTATCAAGAGGTTTGCTCAAGCTTATTTTGCCAAGCAAAGAGTCTGCTTTTTTTTCTCTGCTCTAATGGAATGGTTTTAGTATGGACCAGAGTTGTTGGCGTTCTATGAAAACTTCGTCGAGGTTTTGTTGACTCCAACGCAGAACCCGCATCGGTATCCAAAATCATTTCAATACAATCCTCATTCAAAACAGAAAGCACATTGGTTAATGGGTAATAGTTCCGGAAGTGAGTTTTCTCTTGAAGTTACTCTTTTTTGATCCAGTATGTTTAATGTGTAGGATAGTGACATGTGGCACTTTTCTGCGTAGTCAAAAACCGAATACGTGGGCAGCTCATCTAGATTCACCATGCCTTTTCATTTGAGATCGTGAATTGATTCCAGAACAAGAATCGCCCAAGAGGATGAAACAATAGACTAGTAAACGTACTGTCACCCGCTCATTATGAAGTTCGGACACCTGTGGTATTTAAATGATCATCTTAGTTAAGCTGTTGCGATCTTTGGAAATTCATTCAAATTTTTGAACACTGTAGTTGTCTCGCGCACCTCACCTTTGAATTGCCTTCTTTCCTCCTGTTTCTTGTATTTCCCGTTCGGCACCGTTACACGCTGAGGTCAGCGCCATTCCCTGATCAACTGTGCTTTAGCCATTCGCGGTACGACCATCGAGGAAAGCTCAAGTAATCCGTAAACCCTTCTTGATGTCGTTGTATTCGTAAGATTCGTTCAAACCCTCTGGAATTTGTTGTGAAAGTTTAATGGATGCGCAACCAGGAGGGACTTATTTGAGCACAAAACTTTCCTCCTCACTTCTTGATGGTATTTTCGTATTCCGACTAAGGATTTGTGTTTTCAGCTATGTCGGAAGGGATGTATCGAAGAGTACTATCGGTTCTGCCTTTTTGCGGCTGCCACGTGAGTGCTAAAAAACTAAACTTTTTAAACATTAGTTGAGAAACTAATTCTCAGATCTCATTACAGCATTCTTCATCGGAAAATCCATACCTCGATCCACTGTACTTTTCGATTGATGAGAAAATTCATTCGAATCTGATGTATGGTCGTATGCGTTTTGATCTTGGTCCGGTAAAGTAAGTTTGATGTTTTTACTTCAATTAAATTATGTCGTTGATGTCAAGCTTACTTGTGGACTGTTGTTTGCCATCGCACCGGTAAATAGCAGCTGACCTGTCGTCACTCTGCGATGTCGCGAGATGACAACAGCTGATGGTCATCCAACCAATTTTACAACGTTGAGCTATTCGTTTATCGATTCTGCATTTGGACCGCTAACGTTTCTCTCTCAGGTGTTCAACCTCGTATTGAGAGTATCGAGCGGCAGAGCCTCTTTTAATCGACAGTGTATTAAACATTTGATTTGTTTGATACTTCGAGTGACTTAATGGGCGTTCAATCTTATCACTTACCGGTGTTCCTTATGCTTTCGTTTTTTTTCTGTACTGATCGCGTCTGATAAGTTTGAAGCGAGTCCGTTTCCACTCGCGAATAAGAGTGAAGAGAAGCGCTGAAACTGTTCTATCGTATCCCTCTTTTTGTTAGTTTCTTTGCGCTTCCAAATCCCGGCATCGACTGTAGATTGCAGAATTTGTGTGAGCTTTGAAAGACATCATAATCGGGCCCAAAAAATGGGAGCAGTCTTCAAAGCCAGCCAACAGTCTGATGGGCTTGCGCGATATCTGTCAGACTTTTGAGACAGCAATTTTGCGAATTCAGTGCATCACGTTTCGAGCTCTCTAATTGGAGTGTGGTGCGTAGAAAACCTCATCCTATACTTATTTTAGAGCGTATCAACGTTCTTTGAGTATTTCCTCGCATAGTTTCCTATATGATAAAAAATTTCAGTGCGATTTGAAATTAGCCATTCACTCTATATTTTTGCAGGATTTTTGCGAGGCGTACCCAACATCACGTGTGCTCACTGAGTCTACCGCCATCGCTGGCATCGAAGAGCCCCGCTTGTGTGATTCTGTTTCATCCGCAAGATCCGTTAGCCATAGCTTTCGATCGCATTCGTACCGATCAGCCGTTCACATTCTATTTGCCGTCGGCACCGGAAGATTGACGACAGGTATTCATTGACTGCTTTTGTTTAGTTGGAACTTCGATTTGGAACTTTTGACAGTATGGGTGTGTGATTTTCGAGAATTAGCGAGTCGTGAATATTGTGCCGGAAAGAATATAAAAAATCAAGTGGTAGTAAAGTCATGGTTGGTTCATTTGTTGCCTTTCTGTTTACCGAGCACGGAAGTCTTCATTTTTTTTCTTGTTAACAGGATGCGAACAACAGCGGCGGTTCGGGAGATGCACGTGGCGTTGGTGGGAATGACAGGATCAGGGAAATCTGGTAAGTCTTCTCTACCCTTAAATGCTAAGAAGGATGAACGGCGCATTGAATCTGAATTTTTTTCAAATAAATATTTGGTAGACATTTGCTTCCCGTCATTTGCTAAAATGATTCGCTGCAGTTCAAACTCTCAGGTTTTTTATTTCAGCCATCGCCGTCAAATACATAACGAAACGGTTCATTGGAGAATATGATTCGAGTTTGGGTAAGTTAAATATCAGCAGTGCTCATGCACATGGTTGTTTCAGATATATTATGACTGTTTACACGTTGATGTTCTGAATCCGCTAGAGGTCTTCTCTTCACTGTCAACCGTCCGTGGGAATTTCCCTAACAAAGAGGAGTCGTATGTGTGACTCCATGGACGGGGATGAAGCTTGGGGCTTGAAAAGAGGTCGGGGTAGTGGGAGAAAATGCTGAAAGTGGCGGGGAATTCGCTATTCATGGAGCTGTTTTTCTTCTGACGCTACGGTGGGAATTTTGAAAAAAAGTTAGGAGGCGAACGTTGAGTGTGTCAGGCGATGACGAATTCAACGACGCTCGACACCCATCAACCATAACAACTGTTGAAACAGGGGAGTGGAGGGCCACATCTACTGGAAATTATCAAATCAGCACGAGTTGATATTGACCGTGATTTAATCATATTCCTTTCCCACTGCAGTACTGCGGTGCTTCCGTGGTGCCCGTGCGCTTCTCCTCGTCTGTAGCAGTGTTCATGAATTGTTTATATCGAACGTGTCTATATTATCTGTTGTAGAGGACACCTACTGCCGTCAAGATACCGTAGCGGGGCAGCCTTTGATGGTCTGGATGATGGATACGGTAGACGATGCATCACGAGACGAAATGCGATGGCTGGCTTGGGCTGATGTGTATTTGGTAGTATACGACGTGACAAGTCAGCTCAGTTTACAGTGCGTTGAATTTATGGTTAATCTTGGTTTTGTTTCCTCTATGAGTATTTCAGTTACTCAATAGGATTCACTCAATCAGATTGAGATTTGAAGATTTTTCTTCGGTTTAAGGTACGCGGAAAATATCCTGGAGCGCATCACCAAGCATGAGCATTTACTGTGTGCTAGAGAACATAAGACGATTTTATTGGGTAATAAGAACGATTTGGAGCGATATCGGTAAGATTTGTTTCTTGATATCATGATTAGAAATATTTATACTTCATATTTCCCCATATAGGGCGGAAGTGGTGCAGTGGCAAGTGGCACGCTTATCACGCGAGCGGTCCGGGTATCAAATCCTGAGTCGTGAGTCCACGGGCAACCAAGCCCTCTATCCCTCCGGGGTCGGTTAATTGGTACCAGACTGGCTGGGAGGATAAAAACACTGATTTGTACGTCGGCTGGCCCCCGCAAGTCATTGTATAGGCCACATCGCGGTCAAGCGCCACTGCGAATGTACAAATGGAAGTAGAACGCGTGCCGCATCCCCAAAGCGAAATAGTTGTGTAGAGGGGGTGCGCTTATGATTTTCACGGACGGAGATGGCTGTTGACTACCGTCAGCCAATTGGTTTATCTCAGTAGGCTGCCATTTAGCGGTAGGCTCATGTGAGGGTAGAAACCTTGACTTGGGCATTAGTGATCACCCCCCCTCTTCCCCAGTCCCCCTGTTATGGGTCTAGAACAACTCGCATGCAAATACGCCAACTTTTCCGAAAAATCAAAATCGTTCATTTACTGAACTTGAAGGTGGTAGACAACTAAAATAGAGTTACTCGTTCCGGTCTTGGTTTTTTGTCAGCTCTTGTGCTTTCAGGCAAGTATCCGAAGCGGAAGGTGAGGCAATGGCTAGCAAGTATAAAATTCATTTTGCCGAGTCGACGGCCACCGGAGATCCACGTCCATTGTCACAACTGCTTCACACTACGTTCCAGGTGGATTATTGTCGAGTTTGATCAAGTTTTATGCTAGTCCTGCGATCATGCGATATAAGTTAGAAAATTCTCGCAACACCTAATTATTTTGGGTTAAAAAAAGCATTCCCGCTGGAACTTCATTAAAGTTGGTGTTTGAATATCAATGGAAAAATTACAGAATATCCTAACCGGTACAAGAAGTCCATCGCCTCGTTTGTGCTCCTCAGACTCAGAGATCGTCACACCGAGTGAGTGTTTTTATATTGTACTGCCCACCAATGGGTTGAGTAGAGCTCATTGCTTCCAGGGAAATCGGCTTTCTCAGCCCTCCGTTCAACAAGTCGATCCGGTCAAGTGCGATCCAAAGCAGCGAAGCCGGTGCAATTGCACAAGACGCCGAGTTTGAGCAAAATCAAAACGGGCAGCAAGTTGCTGAAGTTGTTTCATAATTGAAAGTAACGTCTCGTAGACTTTACAATTATCTCCTTAATTTATTTCCTTATTGCAGTACGTGGGGATCGAAAGCATTTTGTGTATCAGACGGAAGAACTTCTTATTTCGTTGTTCATGTTTCATTTTTTTTGTCTTTTTCACTGAATAAAATCACACTTTCTCATCACTACTTTCTTCCTACATATGTAATAGCCTCCAGGTTATCTGTAACTATTCATCAGCACCAAGCGTTCAAATCGTTTCAGGGAGCGGAAACTATAATAATTCTATTTGCTTCCATGGCTTGACAGGAAGTGGCTTCACAGTCAATTAATAGTCTCAGTAGGGCTTTCACCTTTGACACCTGTAGAACAATGCGCTAGCCTTAGTTAAGAATATAAGAAGTGTAATGAACAAAAAACTAATCTTGAAAAGCCGCTAGAAAGCGACTTGAGCGCTTTGGAAGTGGGAGTTCCCTGAAATCTCCGTCAGATATTCGGTAACGCCCACTTCTAAAGCGCTTGAGTCGCTCTTTAGCGGCTCTCCAAGGTTAGTTTTTTGTTCAGTTACACTTCTTATGTTCTTAACTAAGGCTAGCGCGTCGCTCTACAACATTAGTGTCAAAGGAAAAAAATCTTGGTGAGACTGTTGCCTCAGGTATACCTTGAGATAGACCTTGCTCATATGCTATCGCAAGCATATCGCGCGTTAACTGGAGCAGTGCATGGTCCTTGCGTCAACCAATGCGTTAGGATAAGGAAGATTTTGGTTTGGCCAGTTGCCTGTCACCTTCCGGAGCAACCCTCATGCAATCATCCTTCCACGATCTTTTTGTTTTCTTTTTCTACGGTGAGCCTGTGGTAGTCTGGTAGTCCTTCTTTCTGCCTTCTACATTCAGAACCACGAAAAGAGGCAGGTGGGCATGTAACTGCTGAAGCAAAAAAGTGCCGAATTTTTGAAATTTTTCCAGATTTCGTAATAAATTTATTCGTGACGGTGTTCATTTTGAGGAATTTTTTCTCAGTGTCTCCCAAACCTGCGAAGTTTCACCCAATTGAATCTTTTCCAAAAACCACCACTGTGGCTACCGTATCAGAAATTGCCCATCTCACCTACGATCTTGCCCTACGGTCTCACGCACTGCAGAAGTTTCCCTAAAAAGAGGTCTTGTTTTCATCACTATTTCGAGAATAAGCCTTGCGTCGAGGAAATTCGGCAACAGTGCGTTCCTCACCCTGGGCTATTCTCCCATAGACCCCCCTCCATATCGCCATCTAACCCTTCCTACTGCTTTCTCATGGTCTTAACCCACGTAGTTTTATGGGAGCCGATGGTTCCTCATAATCCCACTTCAGCCCACGGTCCGTTGATTGAGAGAAGGGCTTGATGGATACGCACACGATTTCGATTTCTATAAAATTCTTTTGAATTTCACGAAACTGTCAAAAAAAAATCTGATTCTCTCAAAGTAATTCAAGGTTGTTTGGAGGCATGTCCCAGGATCAAATTGGTGTGGTTCTTGCACAAAATACGAAGGTGTTGGTGCAAAATGGGCCAATAGTAAAAAAAGAAAAAAAGGAAAGAAAGTGTCCAGGTGAAGAGACCACTCACCTTCGGAATCGGCTGTGTTAAGGCAATGAGAGTCTAAGCGCAGAGAGGAGAGTATGAGGCGATAGAGTACAAAAGATGAGAGGGCGCCAGGCAACAGCCTGATGAAAAAAAAAGGATTTCCAGCTGCTTCAGCTCACTTTGCAAGGCCCTAGCGCTCTTGTCCGGTGATTTTCGTGCACGGGAATACCACATCTGTGATTGATTCCTAGGGTTCTATCCTACAGACCGAAGGGAATCGCTCACTTCTGCTTGGGTTGTGCCTTTAAGTTCTATTTCACCTCTTCGAAAGTCCTGATAAAATCGCGCCTGGTCATAAAGCCTGCTCATGGAAAGATTGTGATCGGCTGTGATCTTCCGTTTTGTCCGAATTCCAATACGTTCGGCACACACCTTCAAAATTTATTTTGCAGTGATTGGCAAAGGAATGTTTTCGAAGAAACGAACGGGACAGAACTCGAAACTAGATGATCTACTGAGGGCTGGAGCCAGTGGAAGTGAGTTATTTGTATTCGTGGTTTTATGAATTTTCAGGGCACGCTTTAACCTTTTCCTTCTCTGAATTATGGCAAGAATTCCAAGAATGAGTAAGCCGGTGCGCATTCGTAGGTAGTGTAGTTTGTAGAGGGTCATATTAAGAAAGAAGGAGGGGACATTATATCAAAAGATTGAAGCAGCAGTCTCAGCAGGGTTCTGAAAATTTGATGCTAGTGGTGTGGGACGATGCGCTAGCCTTAGTCAAGCACACATTAATAGAAGCTGATCAAAAACTCACCTTTAAATGTCGCTAGAACGGAGAGAATGATGAGCGACAGAGGAGGTGGCCCTGTACGCACCTCCTCTTTGCCGCCGTGGAGAGCGCGAGATTGAATGTGCAGGTACATGCGGTCGTTTCGGGACACCGGCTTAATTTAGGTCGATCCTTTAGAGCAGCTTACGTGGTGCCTTACGGCTACTTGGCCTTGCGGAAGCAGTGTGATTTTGCTCGGGTTTCTCGCGGTCACCTGAAGACGCATTGCCCCCCAATGGCAATTGCTGCAAGTAGCAAGGCTCTGCGGCAATCGCAATTGGGGAGCGAGCAGTTCAGACAGCTCGTCCACCCATCCTTCTCTTCATTTCTGAGCCGAGGAGGGAGAGCCCCGTTTTGAGGCCGCGTCGGCCTTTTTCTTCCCCTTTTTCTCATCATTAGCCAACTTCCTACTTATAACTTCGTTGCCGACCGCATAACTCCTCGAACTTGTTCTGTAACTGCTGCTTTGAAGCAAGGCTTAGCAGGGTCTAAGTGGGCGTGGCGTACAGGAGCGGACCTCCTCCTGGGAGCCGTGGAGATTCATTCACGATCGGGATTGAATTTGGAATCGGCTTGGCTTTTGCGATCGTTTTGTGACCACAGGGACTGTCTGAAGTCGATCTCCACGGCTGGCAAGTGGAGGTGCGGTCTTCTACGCCACGCCCCCTTCGGTCTTGCTGAGACTATTGCTTTAAGCTTACATGAGCTTCTCTGGTCTTTAGCAAGATATTGAGTGGAACGGAAAAGCTGACCCTCACTACGACATGGTGAAGCGCTCTTCGGGTTCGTACATTCCCTCATTTTGAGCTAGAGAGCAGCTGCTGGCTCCTGCGTTAGGGGCCTAATATACGGCCAGGTACCTTTACGGTTTTGTGGACTAGGCTAGAAAAACCCCGTCCTTCTCGGTGTGTCAAGGAGAGCCCAGAGGCTAAGACACGTCAATGGCAATTGAGCATTAGTGTGGTTATAAGGTAGTTGTCACCAGTATCCTTTTTCCCGGCCACCGAAAAGCCCTAGCCCGACTGACCCCCTCATGTCTTGTCCGGCAGTACACGGCGCACCCACAAAACCATCTATCAGTCATTGTAGTCACTAGTCATCAAACAGAAGTCCCCTGGCTTTCAGCTCTTATCCAAAGGAGTTTCTGAAAGACCTAGTCATCGGAGGCAAGAGCTAGATCTTATACGCGATGCAAACCCACGTCGCGCCGTGTGGCTTCCGCGAGGTGAAAGCTCTCACGGGGAAGGTTTTTCCAAGCTCTGGAACACAAGACGAATTTTGTACGACAAGCTGCTCCTGATGGCTTCACGATTACCGCATACATCACTGACTCATAAGCTATTCAACCCTTTACGCAACGCTAGACCCCACGTTGCTAAGGAGAATCACCACAAAATCTAAAACTAATTTGGTATACCATGACCTCTATATTCTCCTAACACAGCCGGTTCTGATTATCACTTGTTCCACCACCTCAAAGTTCTTGGCTGGAAAATTTTCCTACTATCCATAAGCCACGTCATCAGTTGAGTTTTCGCCGAACTGTTCAACTCCCAGTCCCTACAGTTTTTGGAAAACTGGATGGCTGACCTGCTATAAGTGGACTTTTTGCATCGCATAACAAAGAAAACAAGAAATAAGAAAAATATGGCTAATTTCTCAGAATCTGTTTGTCAGCGAAATATAATCGTTCAAGGTTTCAGGGAAACCGGCGGTAGATATAGACAAAGCGGTGTCATCCACAACACATCGTTTAGTGAAAGAAGTCATTGCGTTTAAGAAGCAGACGGCTGTACATGACACTACAGAACAGTACCGAAACTCGGGGTATGTTTCTAGGCTAATTTGTATTTGGCTGGCAATTTACTTACCCTTGCATTACCTCCTTCTGTTGATTTTGCCGTTCTCTCGATTTGAAAAGATGCTCAGATACTCATGTGGGTAGCATGTATCGCAAAAGAAGTCTTCTCAAAATTGTGATGTCACGCGCCAACTGGTAGTACCACTTCCTGACGGACGTGAAGGGGGGGGGTATGTCTATGGTTTCTCTTCTCTCTGTACTCTTTCGCCTTCTATGTCTAGTCTTTTGGTGCTTGGCGCACGCTTAAGAAATGAACCCTACTTTGCACTTTCTCCGCAAGGGTTGATTGCTGATTTCTGCGTGTGCTTTTCTTCAGGTTTTCGATACTGGAGCCAGAGAAGGAGCCACTGGCGAAAAGTCGTTTGGCGGGTCTCGTGTCATCAAATAAATTGCCACGTACTGTGTTGATAAGAACTACGCATTCGAGAAATGTTGTTAAGAAGCACCTCAAGTCGTCGAAAAGAAAAAATCGTCAAAAGAAGAAAGGTCAAACGAAATGACTCTACTGCATAGTTCGTTACTGTTTTAGTGATTGTTATCCTTAATTGTTTTTGTTGCTAAATGAATGCTATATTGATGTGTGCATTTTTATGTAGTTGCAATAAATTACAGCAAGCTCTCTGATGGTAAACAGAGCGTGAAAAGCGAAATATGGTCACATTCTCCAACTTAACGAGGCTGCACAGCCTGGATTGCACAAATGTTTGTCAAACGGGATCTCTTTTACATTTGTGTCATGTAACCCGTACATACTCTCCCCTTCAAAAAACGAGAAAGTCGTCGGTGCAGGCTATACACCACAATTGACGACGGCCTCGAGAAAGTGGCAGTTGACCACTTGCTCGGGGCCGTCGTCAAATGTAGTGTAATGTCTGCACTGTCGACTTTCTCGTCTTTCGAAGGGGAGGGTAACTCAAATGTCATGCTACGTACAAAGGAACGAATGAAAGAAATGCAATTGTTCTCATAAAAGAATAAAGATTGAAGCCCGGGTGAATAACGGTTGAGAAAATGCTCTACCGTGGCTCTCTATTGTGCGAGAGTAGCGTCGAGAGTGAATGTACGCGCGGAGAGCATAGACGGCTCGAGGATGGCGGAGTGAATATACGCGCGGGAGAACTTGACTGAACAGGCGAAAATCCTCGACGTGTCACTGAGGCCTCCTCTATTGATTTTCACACTGACTGAAGCTGTTGATCAACCTCATTTGATGCATTCCGCCTTCTAAAGCGCTCATTAGGATTAAGGTAGAGGTGGTCAGTGTCGCGGTTCGCGACTGTGGTCACGGTCGCGCCGCATGTAGGGGCATGCTCCGCCTGCGGTCTCGCCTCCATTGGGAACCACGTGCACTAAAAGTGCTGAATCTTGGAGTAAAGATTTGAGACTCTGCAAGTCTTGTAACTTTGTCGATAGTTTCCAGAGAAAGCATGAATCTTTTCGTTTAGCTCAGGGGTGATTTCAGAGCAAGCCAGAGAACATCAGTTTGCTCCTCCAGAATCCGTGAATGAGGTTGGATCCAGATCTCTCCTTGTGGAAAGTTGTACCAATACTTCAGCTAACTGCAAGCAAAAATTCAGCTAAATACATTCCGAAATAACAAGGTTTACTTCAGAAAATCACTTTCAAATGCATCTTGATTAAAACACCTACAAGGAAAATTGGGCACGGACTATGATTACCACAAATTTTACAACTTCTTCCTGAGTAATATGCCATCTTAATAATTTTGGAAATTTTGCGCAGAAGACTTATCTCTATGCTGCGTCCCCACATCGAGCCGCATTGTCCCACGTGGCAAAAAATGTGCGTCCCCACGTCGAGGCGCAATGTCGCCAATGGGTTAAGCGAGCCGCCTCTGCCAGTCGACGCACTTCGCTCCCTACGAGAGGAGCGTTGCGCCGGGCGACGCGAGGAAGCCGGACGGCTTGGGGTGCCTCTGGCGCCCAGCAGCATGGTCGGGCATGCTGCTCCGTCCGGTCGGAGCGCTGGTACGTCAGCGTCCGCTACACCCGATGGACGCTGTCGGCTGCAGGCTCCGAGGAAGACAACAGTGCGCCCACTTCCGCCGACGACCCGATGGACAGATGGTGCGATGGCTCGGTGCCTCCGAGCGCGGCAGAAGATGAGCAGTAGGACGTCGTCGTTGTTTACCGCCAATAGCCGCAATAAATGTGAGTGATTATTCTTGTAGTTGTTGTAGCAGGGGTTAAGCTTGGGGAGCGCCAGGG
>KZ345817.1:76425-88606 GCA_002352805.1 Teladorsagia circumcincta | reverse complement strand
AGAAGCAGGTCGTTCACTGAAGCAGACGGAGGAAGTTAGCTGTGAAGCGCAGAATTTGGAAAGGCTCACATTGCGAACATGTCACAGATGCAGACCCGTTGAGGTGAAGTGACCTTGCTGATGTCGTTGATGATATGTGCAAACGTGAAGGAGATTGAGCCGTTTGCAAGACCAGATGGATTTTTTGGCTTAAGAATTAAGTACCGTAGGATCACGAGCGGTCGTCGGAAGGGAATCAAGAAGAGCCAATCCAATGGTGAACATGCTCGGCCAACAATAGAGGCGAAGTGCACAAGACCGGAACGGATGGCTCAAAGTCGAATTACGTGGATGGAGAAATGGAGAGGACAAGTCGGATACAGGTGATGTGGGTGAGCCGGCTGGAGTCGCTCATAGAACGTCGTTTACAGGAATTTTGTCGTGGGAAATGTACTGTATTCCAACATCGCATTTTTCAGCGCGATCGCTTTAGCCTTCCACATGAATATGCTAATTATTCAAGTCATAAATAGGTTTCTTGTTATAACAATGTCAAGGAAAATAGTTAGGCTGCAGTAAAAAGCACTGATCTCAAAAATATGAAAGGGCACGAACAAAGAAATAGTTCAAGTCCGTTTCTTACCCGTTACTGTTACGTATATGCCAGCCCTTTATAGAATTGTGAGTGCGTGCGTGCAATTTGCGGGTGAAAAATAGCTAAGAATGGTAAGTTGCGAATCTGCTGACACTGAGTGTGAAAGGCTATGTTAGAACTTCCACTGAAATGACCTCTATCCACTTTGTATTTATCTCAGATAGACTTGCAGCAGAAACCTCTGAGTTAAGGGCCGCAGCATTGTCAGCAGCACATGCTGCAGGCGCGCCCACTAGTCTATGATTGTCTGGTTCGCGTATGCACACAGTAACCTGCACGATGGTAGCCAATCACGGACGAGTGGGCGTGTCGGCAGCATATGCTGCTGACGCTGCTGCGCCCCGTAACTCGGAAGTTTCTGCTGCAAGTCTACCTGAGATATTATCTAAAATTCTAGATTAAGCACTCAATAAGAATATAAGGAGTGTGTCTATAGCATAACCTGAGCTCATTAGCTGTTTTTGTTATATTTCAACCTGCCTATGAGTTCATATGATTAGTATACTTCGGGTCACTCCGAATAGCACTTCGTATATACTGCGCTATACTTAACACGACGAGGAATATTCGTTGTAGAGTTGAAAAATCTTCTTATAGCAATTTTAAAGTAAATAAGACAAGGGCACAGAATTAAAGCAGGCTTTGCTAGCGGTTTTCTGAAGGACAAAAGCGTATCAGCTTTCGACACCAATCCTCTCAAACGCCTGCACTGGCGTTCTTCAGGCAACAGGTGTGGCAACAGTCCAGTGCTCTCCACGAGGCAACTGCTCTTAAAACGATCTTGAAACTAAACGAATTAGGGAAAAAACTAGCTATAACCAACAAGTTTGTGTCAAAAGAGGGTAGTTATTGAGGCAGTAGGATTAGATGTGATGTGCCACGTGTTTCATTCTCATCTGATTTTCATAAATATTGAAAATTGACCACGCAACGGCTATAAGAAGCCACTGCTCATGGTACTCGCCGTCAGCGCTCTTCCCCGCAAACAGGTCCGGCACCTGTATGAGCGGAAGTCCTATTCACTTCGATAGAGCATTAGCCACTGAATGGAAGCGCATGGATACCATGCTCCGGCCTCTGTTCGCTGCGCCGCAAATGTGCCCTGTAAAAGGGAAGCCTCAAGAGGGACTGTTGATGCTATTGAACCTTTTTGAAATGCGTTTCGCATACGACTGCAACTTTAAATCTATTGAATGTGGACGTTAACTATGAAGAAATGATGCACTGTGAAGGATTGTGAAGCACGATCGGTCGCAGGTGCAATCCCATGAGTCTTGAAAGTGAAGCAGAATTATGCGAAGTTCTGGGCCAGAATTCTTCTTCTTTTTGCTGGTGTAGGCTTTTCTTCCGCATCAAGGCATTTTTTAGGGTTTACTATTTTTTAGTGGCAACAGTGCATGCGCAAAACAATTTATTACTATTGTTGTTATAATTGCTTGTTATTGATAAATCAGTGTTGATTATTATTATTTATCTTCACTTCAATTACCTTTGATGAGATTTCCACTTATACCATTACTATCATGATTTTTATTATTTATTATTGTTACTATTTTACTGGTTTTCCAGAGGGAGAGTGTACAAGGGATATGCAACGAAGGTGTATTATTACGTAGAGCACAGAGATTTAGCAATCACCAGCTTTATACCATAGACACAATATTATGTGGGCGGGTCTTAGATACCGTATTGCCACAGAACCGAAGGGGCCAGTGGCATACGAACGCAAAGAATTGAAAGCAGGATTCGCTAGCGATTTTATGAAAGTCAAGAGAAAAATAGCAAACCTTATCAAAAAGTGAACAAAAAATGCAGTCCAGGTTGCCGAGCTGAAAAAAAGCCATCCTCTCTTTGCTCTCTGCTTTGAACTCTGGATGGCGATTCAAATGCGGCATTTTTCTGCCATTACACTACACATTTGTCACTCGAATGAATGTGTTCATTATTGCTTTCAGGATCAGTATGTGAAGTCGTTGTAACTGATGCGCCTTCATCCACTTGTTCTTAGTTTCAGTATTCCTCTTTTTGTTACAGGTATGGTTTATCAACTTAATGACTGAGCACCGGAAAATATTGTAGAATCGCAGGCAAAACTGTTATCACTTGCCTAGCAGATGTACGAATAAGATCCTTCAAAGAAGCAGAATGCATCACAAATTTTCAAATGCATTGATCAACGCCAAATGCAAAAGCTTCATGAATGACAAACTTCTCGGGTTGCGCCATGCACGCGACTTTTGCTCGATATTGTCAACCCACGAGCTTAAAATTGAACCACGCGAAAGGGACTTTCATTTTGACTAGTTTTCTTGCGAACGATTTGATCCCAGAGCAGGTTCGATGAGGTCTCGAAGGTACGGTCTGGGCTCAGCTTCACTGAAGTCGTCGCTCTCGTGGATAGGGGAGTGTGGCCCGTCACTGTGGAGGTCGCGCCACCTTCGAATAGTTGAAGTGTGTCGCTAAGATGCTGGCCGCTAAGGTCCCGAATTCCACCAAAGAGGATCAAGGCCCGTCCACCGTTCGATATTTGATTTGCGACGTTAACGTGCTACACTCTTTCCACTCGGAGTTCTCTACCCTCTCCGCGACTCGCATTATCTTTCATCTCCCTGAATACATCTTAGAATTCTACGCAGCGCGAAGTAGAAAGGCTCGTGTTTCCTGTGTTTTTTCACGGTTCTCCTTCCCTTTTCCTCCACTTGCGTTTCACTTCATATCACTACTTCACATTTGAGGGAATGCCATTTCAATTTAATCCTGATCCCTACCCCATCTTCACCAGAAGCTTAATTGACCCGATAGGGAGCAACTTCTAAACAAGCCGTTGAGTTAAAGCAAATTTTCTAGCCACGGTGCCATCTCTAGTATCGCCGCGATGAAGTTTTTCAGTAAACGTTTGAGATTTGGCTTAACCACGAATGCGTGGCAAGCTCATGTCTTAGTTGGTAACCTTGACATGTCGTTTTCCATTAACGGTTTTTTTAGTATAAAAATATTTCAAAACACATCAACCTACAGTATTTCCTCCCTACGTGTCACTAGCTCTTCATCTTTTGTTACGCAAAGCTCATAGAACGCATTCAGGTACATTTCAAAAAAATTGGGTACTCAAATTTTGACGTCATTGCACTTTCTGAATCTATTTGCTGCTGAGGAGTGGATTGACTTGGGTCAGAGGGCGCCAGTCCTGAGCCGTATGGTGCGGGAGGCTGAAGGTTCCCGCTCAACTCCTCCATTTCTTGTTGCGTGATTTGCGCGAAATGTGCTCTTGCATTATTGCGCAATAGTTTTACATTGGCCGAACTGACCCCATGACGATGCGGGACGCGCGGGGGGCTCTTGTGCGTAGTATTCAGGTGTTATGTCTGACCTATGATAAGTTTTCCATAATCCTAGTCCTAGTATATTTGTATTTGTACTGTTTCAGCATGCGCAAGCGCAACTTTTTCTGTGGATATCCAGTATCGGAGCCATTTGCAGTTGTCATCGGCTCCCAGCTGCAACCATGATCTTTGTTATCGGAAACCATCCTGTTACAAAGTACACTTCAACCAAGACAAGAGCTTTCTTTATCTAGAACTCATGGAACAAAGTACTAGTAATGGCGACTACTACTGATTGCTCGCGTCGCTCAACATAGGCCTAACCCATTTTCTATCCTGAAAGGACTTTCCAGGCGCACGTAGGAACTTTTAAATTCTTCCTATCGACATAAATGAATCTCTATTCAAGCATTGTGTGCTTTGTCGAGGACTCAATTCGTTGACTTTCCTTAGTTCTCCGTTATCTAGAGCTAGAGGAAAAATCCACGCTTTTTGTCCTCGAAAACCTCTACCTCAGTCTTGGAAGAGCTGAAACCGTACCAGAAACTGCATTGGACATGAAATGTTGCTTCTGAGTATATTGAACACAATCAGTAAGATTCGTTGGCCGTTTTTCCCTGCTTGAATATAAAGGAAGGGGGGGGGTGCAAAAAAAGGGATTTTGCCCAAGTCGCACTTCGGCACCTTTTTCTTCACAGAGATTGCCGTCGTTGACACAAGCTCTTCAGCAAAATATTCTATAAGTGTCCCTCTATGAGTAGACGGAGACCCTCATTCACTACCCTCACGGTTTTCAGAATATGACGCCGTCTGTCATCGTCGTCAGGCTCAAGGTGGCCTACCGTAATTGCTTCGGCCTGAGGCTCTTACGTGATTTCTTGATTCGATTCAGTGGGCTAGATTCTTGGGCGCATTAGCTCTAAATACGCAAATCCTCACAAAACCAGCCTCTCGGAACCTGTCGCAATGGTATACTATACGTCGAAGACCCTATTGAGCTCAACTAGCGCGCCATGTTTCCGGAGCAATTCTTCTGATGCCGTCCACGTAAATGGCCACTATGAGGAATTTCTTGTGAAATGGAATGTGCTCTTCAATTCTAAGTTGGGAGCATCCGCATTGAATTGAGCAAAGTGAGAATGAATCCATTCGAGTACTGGGACAAAATGTCTTCTTTTATTGCCTCCCCCTGTATGCGCTAGGACGATGTTTTCTGATCAATCACCTTCAAGCAAAAGTTCTTGCCCGAAGAACATCCTCTCACTGGCGCCTAAGATTCCGCAATATGCGTGCTGAATCGTTCTCTCGAATGAACCGACTCTCATACTACGAGGTTGTGTTTTGGTGTAAACAAGACACAAAAGGAAGCGACATTCCAAACTTACTAGCCTAATATTCACACCTAATAGCGTTGCCATCTTTTACTACATACATATGCGGCTCTAGAGAATCGGAAGGCGACCCAACTGCACGAGCAGGAAATCGATCTCAGACACCATCCATATTAAGCAGCACCACTTGCCACTACAGGATGTTTTGAGTGAATATTTTGTTTGCAATTTCCTTCAATATCCTATTTGGAAAATTTAGTGCTCTCCTCTGAAGATGAGGAACGCCTTATGGTTGATGTGTTCCGTGGATATAACTCCCTTATACCGGTTAGTTTGCTCATCCAAGTCAGCTAATATTGAGCATGCTGTTTTTTTTTTCTTTTGCAGCCCATCAGAAATCTCAGTGACATGCCACTCATTGTCAGAGTCGCCATGCAACTCTTCCTTCTTATAGATGTTGTGAGTGACATGCATTTCATCTCAAAAAGTCAACAAATAAATCTTGTTCCCCAACATATCTCCAGGAATCAAGCTTTATCAAACTCAGGTTTTCTATTATCCATCTCAAATATTGTTATACCAACGCAAATTTTCTGTGATGTGTTACTGCCGAGTAAGACAACCCGATGGAGCCTAACCGCACGTAGATGGAACTGCTGCAGTACAGTACGGAATGCAAATAAAGGTGCCCGCTGCAAGGCCACAGATATGTCGTTAGGTTATGTTACTTCATCCATCCCGTCCCTAAGTTTTGCACACCAGTGTACAACAACGCATTAAAAGAAAATCTTCAATTTCTTTGAGGTTTTACCCACGTGAAGTGATACATTGTCAATCTGGACTTGTCATGTAACTTCTTGTAACTTGCTTGAAACGGTTGAGGTAGAGAGGCACGTAGATGTTCCCTTCTCTTTTAGATATTCCACATCCAGGGATCTCAAGAATTCGACAGTTTTTTTTTGAGCTGCTGTTAGCTGTTCCTAGTCCTGCTAAAGCACAAAGTTGTCGTGAGAATACAACCGATTGCAAGACGATAGAATCTCATCTCCGAGTTGCGCGATGTAGTTGTCTGCACTGAATTTCAATCCGAGCTCGTCGACGGAAGATCTGCTTTTCCATCAAATGAGACGCCAGCCCACACCATCAGGCCGCGCTGGCTGTTTGATTGCGATCGGTGAAGTGGCACCATGGGGTTCAGCTCGGAATTCTTCAAGATGATCCAGAGTCCATCGTTGATTCTGCTAGCTGGGGGAGAAACCAGAAAAAACTTCTCAGTGAGGATAATCCGCTTCACGTCTCATTCTCGAATTTAGGCAAAACACGCTCGTAACATTTCATGCAATTCCTCCGTTTTCGCTCGTTGTGTCTCTGAACCTACCTCATCTGAACGAAAACATTATAGCAGTAGATAACGTTGTACTCACTTCGGTCACTGATTTGTATCCCTGCTTCTACGGAATGCGCCAGAACGACTTGCGGGGAATCCCAGTGCGCCTGTGGATCGAAGAGACCGACAGGCTTGGTCAGTCAGCTAGATGTCTTCACCATAGTGGAGTTGTCGACTGCACGAGGCCAGTAGCCTTTTTGATCCGTCACGACATACTCCAGGATGCTGTTCGTGCTGGTCTTATAAGGAAGTTGATAGCTTAGAGGAAGGGACGCGGCTGTGGGCGTGACAGAATAGCAACCTTCTTCATTAGCAAAGAAATTCGACCAATTCTCACTTTCCCTAGTAGAGAAATATTTTAATTTCACAAAATATCTGGCTGCCCACTTTCTCTGTGCGCCATATATCCCACGGAACAGACGACAAGAAAAATTACTTCTTTTGCCCCCCCCCCCTGCAGAGGTGGCCAGTGAAGCAGGAATTGAGAAAGACTAAAAGAAGCGGCCCCCCGAGAATGGGTTTTTGTCTGTTGATTTTCGCCTTGAGGAAGGTCTCATCGACTGTCGTCATCATCCTAAAGCTTTGCTCTGTGCATCTGCTAAGCTGCACTATGGACGTTTTGCTTATGCGCTCCTCTCCTTAAATTTCCAATTGATGCCTATCTCTCTCAGCGGGGATTTTCACTTTATTTCAAAAATCCTACAGTGGTGATACAGCATGCCATCCAAAACGAAGCCATAAACTCACCCATTCACTGTCGTTTCTTGGCAAGTTGTGATACTTAGAACTTTTGAAAATTACTCGTAGGTTCAGTAGAACCATCTCTCCCAGGAACGAGAGGGCTGGATCCGCAACCGCGAAGGTAGCGCTGCTTTTACATCCCAGCCGCGTGGCAAGTTTGAAAGGAGCTTTTGTAACACTGCTGTCTCTAGATTTTACTGAGAGCTACAGCATGAAATTTTCTATGGGTGGACTATAAAAAGCTGACCACGATGCACGTTGTACATTGATCAGCTTTAGCAATACAACCTTCGCATTGTGCAAAATCAACTTCTTCCGCAGAGCCATCCAGGCAAAATTGTAGCAAGGGGTGTAGCTCGAGCGACACGGGATAGTAGCAAGCACTTCACGCTCACGTCTACCTTCATTCTCCAGTGCAACAACCCCATATAAGTGGTCGCACAATTTACCTTCTGTAGAAAAGGATATCTCTCTCAAAGGTTATTTAGGGTAATCAAAATATCTATCTAGCACGGAGCCACAACGAATCTTCCTCGTAGACATTGTATTACATCTAAAAGAGCCTCACTTATTCAGTGAGCTCAAATGAAAGAGAGGGTTAGCCGATTGGGGACGAATGTTCCACTTCAAGCCCACCGTCAAGATATTTCCAAGAAGTAAATGCTGAGAAAAAATAGTCTCTAGATAAATTAAGAAGACTGAATTTTTAGGCAGAAAAGGACCAGGTGATGCACACGAACGTTTGGTTAACATTGGTGAGTCGCTTAACATTATTGTTATTCCATGTGGGCAGCTATATTGTGAGAATGTTCTATACAACTGTAACACAAAAAAGGCTGTAGTCAAAAGTTGAAGGAAGAATAATCATACAAAAAGACTAATCAGCGCTCTGCATCGTCTTTTACTGGGATATGGTACAACGACGGTACCCAATAGAAAGCCTTTCGAGTCGTCAGAGCAAGAAGACACAGAGAGATACACGAATTTTTCTCGCCTTTCCTTCCGTCGATTCCAATAGGATGCAGAAGAGAAGACGGACGGTGTAGACTGCAAACAGCGTGGAGCAAGGAGCTCTTCGTGTCTCTACTCTTAGCCATCCGGTCGGGGGAGAGAAAAGCTTACTCGCGGTGCGGACAAGAGCGCGTACGGGTGACGTCACAACGGCGGCAAGCTTGACGAATGTAGTGCCAGCGCTGCTGCCACTACATTCGTCAAGCTTGGATATTCAGTAGTACCGGAAGCGAAGTGGTTGCATTACGTATAGGCACCACCATTGCGCTTAGGAATTGAAATCGCAAATGCAGGGAACTTCATCAATTTGTCTATACACTTCTAAGAATTTCATATCAAACCCTCAGGCACAGTTAAGTTGTAGTTTTAATAAGATTACGATTTCATCAAGTTTGATCAATAATTACCGCCAGTTACTGCATTGCAGACTTAGAGTACTATAAATGCTGCGGTGCGTAATGTGTCAAAGTATTCGCGGCAGCGCTGCCCCTTGCTCGTCTCGCCGTCGCATGCTGGTGACGTCACCGGCATGCGCTCGCGTCGGCGTCGCCGAGCCTTCTATGGAGACTCCCACTCGGGTACTTGGGAGACGGTTAGAATGTGTTCCTTGGCCGGGCATGTCGTAATGCAGTCTCAGCAAGACGAGGCGCGTGATAGCTTGAAAAGGATCAGGGAGCACACGTGGTGTCGATTTTTTGAGCCCGCAGTCACGTGTGGCACTCATTCTGCAATTAGACATCATGCCCAGCATAAGCCAACTGGAAGAATCTAGTCACTGGGTGGGATATATTTCTAGAATTACATTCGTTCCGTTCAAAGTTCGGCACCTTACCTTCAGCAACCACGCATTCACGTGAGGGGGGGGGGAACGACAGTTTCTCCGTGGGCAACTCCTCTAACTAACTTTGTGAGAGGTAATCGAAATTTGGATAGTATCATTGTTTCACCTCTTCAATTCGCACCTCAATTCAAATTTTCCTGTATACGTAAGATTGCGATTGTGATAAGAAATTGTTCATGTTTCAGAAATGGCATGACTTCCAAATGCGATGGAATCCAGTGAATTACGGTGAGATCAAAGAAATGCGTATTTCACCGGATAAAGTCTGGCTGCCTGACATCGTCCTATTCAATAAGTGAGCCCGTTAGTTTTGATAGCAATTGTAAATGTTCCGTGTGTAACTCGTTGAAGGCACGCTCGGGATCACAGTGGGGTAAGATAGGATTACCGATAGTCTATGAGTCCGGAGTGGACCGTGAATTAAGAAAATGGGAGAGAAGGAATTTCCCCGAAACAAGAGGTATACAGCTCAACGAGATTATATATAAAACACTATCGCGGTGGACGGGTGGACCAGCAGCAGCGGCCAGCGTTTGACGAATACTAGCGTCTTCTCTGGCCCATCCCCTGCCACACGGCGCCAGGGTCAAGCGAGGAGTTGAGGAAAATTTTAGAACACGACCCCCCCCCCCGCCCCACCACCGGCCAAAGTCCAACAAAAGCTCTATTGAGGAGTCGAGTATGTTAGTTGCTCAACCCTTCTTCCGTAAAAAAAAACAACTATTCTGCCCTACCCTCCACTATGAAGATCTTCACCAATTAAAAGAAGCTGAAGAAGTCGACGAAAGACCATTTACAATCAATCCTACAGAGAAAGGAGAAAAAAACTTTAGAATAGACATGAAGAAGCCATATAACCCCTGCGAATAGGTTGATTTTGATCGGTGGCCATGGAGCAGCTTATCTACTATTCCAAACTATTACATATATTTAAATGACTATAATTTTCTTCAAAATGAACGAATTTCTGATCTGAAAGAAGATTTGGAGGTTTTGCGACGTGCTCTTTCTAATCAGTATAAAAGTTTTGAAGATTGATACGAAATTCTCAATTTAGGTTGATTAACGAGGAAAATTGGTGATGAGTGCGAGTTTTTGAACTTTTTAATGCTATAACTCCGTTCAAATTCGTCTTGTCGGAAAACTTATATTGAATGGTTGCTGAAACAGCTCAGTACGTTCAGTAATCAAAAAATGCCCACGTCGAGGATTTTCAAAAAATTAACGAGGAAAATTCACGATGAGCGCGAGTTTTTACACTTCTCAGAGCCATAACTTCCTTCAAGTTTATCAAATCCCAAAATTAAATACGTCAGCATAAACTAGAAGATTTGCTCTATTTAAAGGTTTCTAGAGCAGCTCAGTAAGTGCAGTAATTAAAAAATGACCACGTCGAGGATTTTTGCCCGACTACCAACGAAGTGTACTTTTTCGTTGCGTTGAGTTCCTTTCAACAACTAAAGCTCCTTTTGGGGCGAACTTGTTCACAATTGGGCGCAAGTTCGTAATCCATGAACTTCTGCCTTTACAACAAGTATAAAACTGAATATTCATAGCATTTTCCGATAGCATTTTCCAACTTCAACGATTATATGCATTCGAATTTAACGCCCATTTCATGTTGAACAATGAGTCTCTCCCTGCCATTTTACACGGAACCTTTCGGAACCTCTAGTTTTCTCCCTGAATCGATATTTTTCTTCAGGGGACCGCAGTTGAAGCGTGCGCTACTTATTGGGTCCACGCAGGGATGCGCCGTGTGCTTCACATCCCTTCATATTCGCGTCTCATTTGTAACATAAAATCTCTGTCGGAGATTGTATGTTCCGAATTCTTTAACGTTGTGTTAATAAACCGCTGAAGTAGCGTAAAATTACAACACTGCTTGAACCATGGGAATTTTGTGTGAGCGGAATAACATTGTTATTGGAAATACTGGCTCGCACAGCTTGCGGCCTGTACATCGATCACTTCTCGACGTTTGCGATTTTGGAGCGCTCCGACAGTGATGATCCTATGCGTTTAGGCTCCCAACGAGCCGAATACGACCCCCCCCCCCCTGTCGAACTGTCGAGAATTCCTCAACGCACGCTTGACCCTGCACGGCGCTTCTTATCGCACTTCTGCCTTTGCCATTTCGGTTTTTTTCGCAACATTTCGTCCATCCCGTCATGAACAGTGCCTTCAATTTCATGGGCTTTCAAAGTACCTTTCACGCCGAGCACATAAATGGGTCAATCAAAACGGAATGTCATTCTCAATTGATAGGAGCCTCCTTTGAAGCGAATAAGAGGAATAGTGTCACGGCCACTGTCTTGAGGACGATAAGTGCGCTGGCGGACGGGACGCATGGATGGGACTGAATGCGGGTATCAGAAGGGTCCACACACAGTGAAGGGGGATGGCTGTCGCATCGGAATCTCTATGGCAGCTGACTGATGAAGCCCGCCCCGGCTGGAACTGAAGCTCTTTCACCCATGCTGAGGACGCTGTAAACCGCATTGTGAGCAGTGAAGATATCCACGTCTATGCGTATACGTGCCGTGCTTATATTGTACTGTATACTACGCACAACAAACACGAACTATTACAATTAGTTCGTGAGAGGAATTAATAATATGACAAACATGAGGTGAAACTCCGCTAAGGGGGTGGGGGGAGCCACTTATAATATCTTATCTACTATCTTTCAGAGTGACTATCTAATCAAAACCGGAATTGCCTTGGAACCCTGTTATCTAATCACAGCAGAGTTGAGGAAAGGCACTCATATCCTATCAAACTCAATCAGGACATCTCTCGTTGAGGCGGTGGCTTGCGATTGCTACAATTGCTCCATTGATACCAAATTTGCGTTGGTCGGCCTGTTTGAACTCGGATGGTCCTGGTTCTAGGTCGCTTTTTGCACTATCC
>KZ345817.1:55943-75853 GCA_002352805.1 Teladorsagia circumcincta | reverse complement strand
TTTGATAAGGCATGTAGATAAGATGTTATGAGTGCCCGCCCCCTTGTTATCGGAGTTTCACCAAACTTGATAAATACGTAACCACACAATACGGTTCATATGATACCACACGAGATAGGAAGAGATGATGGGGAAATAAGATCTGGTCGGGTAGTTGGCTGGAAGCAAGGTTTCCACAGGAAGGACATACCTACGCCCAGTCCGCCGGCTATGAAAGGAAAATGAGAGCGGAGAGGAGAGCTGATGACTTAGAAAACGTAGCTCATAACGGTAACAAACTTCTTTTCTTGCAGTCGGCTTTTCTTCAAGAAGACGTCGAACCATTTATAACGGCGGTATGATGCAATTCTAATGTGTTGTCTGGTGCGCGGTGGGAGGGGGGGGGGAGGAATGTTCGTAAATTCCCACGCCGTTGGCGCCTTCCCATTCGGACCGTGAGTACGTAGAACTGTAGCTTGGAGAGCGCGGGTTTTTTCCGGTGATGCTATGAAGAATCTAGGTCGTAAGCAAGTCACGACAAGTGGAAAGACACGATGGTATGATGACTCCGTTCAAACGATCAGCAATGACGAGCAACGCGTTGACGACAGCGTGATGCGTGTGTGAATCACACTGGTCATGCTTGAAAGGCGACTGTCCAATGCTGCCAAAAAAGTTAAGAACGTTCGCTGTAGTCAACATTTTAGTATGG
The DNA here is from genome assembly GCA_002352805.1 of Teladorsagia circumcincta. Taxonomy (NCBI): domain Eukaryota; kingdom Metazoa; phylum Nematoda; class Chromadorea; order Rhabditida; family Trichostrongylidae; genus Teladorsagia; species Teladorsagia circumcincta. Next base: position 75,162 of record KZ345817.1, on the reverse strand, counting down.
CGCATCGGGAGGGTTCCGGAACTTTATTATATAGTTCCATTCTTCTAAATGGCTACTCACTTGACTATATATGACTGTACCTAGTATTACTAGTAATACATAACTTGTTTTCGTTTTTTTTTTCAGCGCTGATGGCAATTATGAGGTGTCCTTCATGTGCAATGTTGTCATAAATTATCATGGTGACATGCTTTGGGTACCGCCAGCAATCTACAAAAGCTCTTGTATTATAGGTGAGAACACTTACATGGGCAAGTTATTAAATACGGTAAGAATGGCGCCCAGAGCGGTCCACAGATGTCAAGCGTCGCTTCGCCCGCATCTTTAGTGCAGCGCGAGACGAGGAGGGGGACGAGCGCTTTTCTAATGTGCGCAGTGGGTCAAGGCGCGCGGTGTGCCCCTCCCGAAAGGCTCAATTCAGGGCGCGTCACGTGCGGTAGCGCTTCTGCTGCAAGTTTTCTGTCGAAACGGGACACACAAACTGTGGTGTCAGTCTTCGAGTCTGGAAAAAACTTGTTTCAGACGTCGAATTCTTCCCCTTTGACGAACAGGTGTGCACGTTGGTGTTCGGATCGTGGACGGTGAGCTTTTTCAGGGGCTTATGGCTGAGCTACGAATAAGTGAGTTATTTTGCAGTACAATGAGAACGAGATCAAACTCGAGTTTGAACAGGCCGAATTGGCAGATCTTTCCGAATATGAGCCCTCTTCTATTTGGGATGTGATTGACGCTCCTGCACAGTTGGTGAATAGACGCAGCCGAATCGAGTTCCAAGTAAGAATCAGGTCAGGTTTGATATGATTAGAAATCAGACTAAGAGAGTGTGTTTGGAAAATTGATACTGCTAGACGGTCATAACCCCTACCAAAATTTTTTCTTTCCACTTTCCTAGCCCTTCCTTACTCTATGATCACACTCCTCATTACTCAACCATCAGATCGCCGTCATACTTGGCGACGGACAAGCGATGAAGCAATCGCGATCACCCCATCGTTTGTCCGTCGCCGAGTATGACGGGGGTCTATCGATGACGAGAGCGGGAGCCAATCACCCGTCGCTTGCCCTTTCGAGCAATTGGGCAAGCAGTATCATTCCACTGCTTGTCCGTCATGAGTATGACGGCGATCTAACGGTCAGGAGAGCAATGGAAGAAAGATAGCGGCTCCATGCAATGCTCACCGCCACCGCACACGAGAGACGTTACTGTGAGGTCTATGACGTGCCTGTTTCCTTCCCACCTTGACCGTTGTGAGATCGCAGTGGAGACGGGGAAACGGGCAAGGAACTGCGCTGTCGTCAGCAGTTTGATGCACAACGTAAGGCGAGCGTTTTTTTTTGTTCTGACTCCGCAATGCAGTAAATGAGTCAAAATTGAGATTGAAGAATTCACCATCTTATTGGGATCAAGTTCAATTTGAATGTGCAGCCTTGACGATTTGCATGAGATTTTGAATTTCTCATAATTTTTGAAGAAAAGTCCTAATATCTTGGTGCAAAGGTGGTATTTACACGGGATATAACCATTTCGCTCCAAAATTCTCAGGTTGGTAAGATGCAGCAATCTCTCTCTGGCCATGCTTATCCCACCATCGCCGCCTGTGGCGCCGCTCGACGTTGTCAGCACGCGTTCGCATGCGCGCCGTCGGTGAGCTGTTCTCGTCACTCCCCAACCCCCTACTAGCTAATGTCATGAGTCCATGAAAGCATTCTCCCAACATTGGGGCACATTTCACGGTAATCTAGGTGAATCAGACTCCTGTGCGTTGGACAAAGCTATCCACAAAAGTAAGAGGTATGCTGTACTAGAAATGCGGAACAATGCAAAATCAATACTCTGCTAGTAAAAAAAATCTGTTACTTTTGTAGGGGTGCTCATAGTGTGTGAGCGATGCTTCGCGCGCAATGCTATGATCTAAGTCACTGAGTTTCTGCGTCTCATTCGTTCCCTATGCTCTCTCGTTCGTTCCCTCACACCTTAGCGCGCAAGGTGTCCTCGTTGTGGTTCATCAACCATGCGACGAGGAACGTTCTTATTTCAAGGCTCTCAATGGTTCTTTTCTTGTATTCCTTCGGTAACGATTCCTCTTCGTGCCTTTACTTTTCAGACATGGTAATTTTATGTGAGAAATTGCGCTATGTGACTTCAAGACACAAAACAGTCCCAGTGTGACAGCTTCCGCACAAGGGGGGGGGGGCATCAGTTATCCATCAGTAGCAAGAAGATTCGTAAAAATTATTCCTTCACCTCTGCTGACTCCGATGATTGATTATTCAGACGGAAAACGCTATTCTACACGATCATTCTGATCATTCCTACTTTAATTATGGGAACTTTGAATATGGCTGTGTTCTTTTTACCGACAGATTCAGGTAGGTCAGCCTTCCTGTATGAAACCAGTAGTGTGATGGACGCAATCGCAAGATATCCTAAGGACTAAGCCAAGGAGAGAACAGGAACTCCAGAAAAAAGAAAACTGCTCACACCTTGGAGACTCTCTTCCCCTCCCTGAGGCTTGGTCCCCTTATTAAAGGCAGAATTTGCGATGAAAAAGCAACCCACTCCAAATCAAGGGAGGGGTGGTGAGTAGTGCCAGAGAGGAAGCGAAGCCATGGACAACTGCCCAGAACCCGAGAAATGAGACCCCTTTCTTTCGCCTTGCTCTCGGCATTGATTTCACTATCGTCGTTGTGCCCTCTCGATTAGATCATGAATGGGCGGAGATCGCCGGACTTGCCAAGATTGAGCCATGCTAGCTTTTCGAGGTCAAATCTTCCGCTGCCGCTTGCGTGTCTGTCCGCACCCTCATAAGGTCCGCCGGTCTCCCCACTAGGCAATTTCTCCTTTCTTCGACTTTTGTGCTTCCGTGGAGTCCTCCTTCAACAGAGGTTGCTCCACGCGGTTTCGGATGCATTGCCACCACAATCCCCTTTTCTTGCGATAGCTCCGTGGGATCTGCTGAAGTCGTCTCTTCAACAGGCTTGATCTCTTAGGATCAAGCAGAATGTGTCATTTAAAAAAAGGTTCATCAGAGGATTTTAAGTGGCATGGGGATGAATTTTGAAATTATTCCAAGTTTAGAAGACAGAAGACGAATAGTGCGATAGTGATGTTCACCCTAGATGCATCATTGATGAGAGATATTGGTGTTTTGGGGAATCCTGGGAGAATTCTCTCTTTTCGGGTTGCGCAATGTGTTCACTTTCTATTTGAAATATGTTAGTGATTTTCTATGTATGTAATTTCATTTCATGACTGAGAGAATGTTGAAGTTCATTTCAGGCGAAAAGATGACGCTAACAATCTCCGTGATGCTTTCAATAGTCGTATTCCTCTTGCTCGTGTCGAAAATTCTACCGCCTACATCCAGTACGATTCCGCTGATGGCAAAGTACGCTACCCATTGGATACATGTCAATTTTCATTCTTTTTCACACTGTCTTCAATTTTTGAGAAAAAAAATCGAAAACACGACTGAGGGAAGGAAAAACTCTATGGGAACCTGCTTCTGTGTGTATAAACCACAACACTGGCTTTTCCATTGCGTGATTCCTCCTTCGTAAAAGGAGTCACATTTTGCGAAAAATGGCAAGATGGGTAATTCTCACACATTATCAAGACTAAAGGCATGGGTCGCATCCGCTTTTTTCTGATTCAGGAAAGATTATTGCTAAGAGAGACATTAGTGAGAAAAAAAAAGCAAAAGACAATGAAATCGTTCAAATTTCGCTTGTGAGGTCGGTTGTCTTATGATGGAGAGACACAGCGTCGCGAGGAAAGGGAAAATGCAAGAAGATAGGTCGTACGCGAGACAGTCATGGCGCACGTATTCTCTGATCAATAAGAATGGTAGCGCTCGCAGCGGGTAATCGAAGGCATTGGTTCTCTAGTCGCACACTTTCGAATCCGACCGTACCACCACCTCTGTGAATGGGCGTCCCGTGACCTCACTCTGAGAGAGAATTTTTGTGATAATCATATAGCGACCCGTACCTTTAAGTTCAGCCGCTTATTATGAGGATCTCCTGTGACGCGTGCTACTATCGGTTTTTCCGGGATATGAGATGGGTAGGATCCGCGAGATTTTACAGATAGGTATATATAGGATTTAAACTTTTTCCATTGAAGCGCTATCCTGGCCTTTTGATGTGAAACTTCCAACAAATGACGTTTTTAGCGAATAGGGTCAATCGTCCGTTGGACAGAGTTCAGCGAAGGGAATGATATTTGTTATTAGTTGATGGAGGGCTTCTAATAAATAAAATGGGTAGCGATTTTTAGCGTGCTTGATAGGACCAGGTTAATTTATACTAAGAAAGAGCTATGAAAATGAGGTGGGAGGGGGCATAGATGACTCTGTCTAGGAGCAGTCGTGACCTGATTGAAGTTGCCTGAAGCTATCGATGGTTATCTTAACACACACGAGATCAAAGGCAAGAAATTTTCTGTCATGTTTTTTAGGTATCTACTGTTAACTTTTGTGCTCAATGTAATCACAATTTTGATTACGATTGTTATTATCAATGTTTATTTCCGCAGCCCAACGACTCACCGCATGCCAGAATGGGTGCGGATGGTATTTTTAGAGGTAAGCATTCCACTGTTGACTAACATACCCTCTATTTCGGAAAACAAGAACACGAGTGCAGACCATACACCACAAGTGACAACGGCTACACTTCTCTTTTTTTCTTGGTCGCCACTTGGGGGGGGGTCTAGTCTGCGCTTCTCGTTTTCCGAAATAAAGATTATGTACCGTTCTACAATCTTTTGTTGGTGAAACTTTGAAAGTCACATATTTTGATCACCTGGTGTGGTAATCGAGCTCAAAAATGACTAGCGGTGCAAATAAAAGCATCTGAGCTTCATGTGTCGTAGGTGGAAGAGCCCTCGGGATGGATACCAACATGAGGCCCGTCACGCAGAGATGCAGACTGGTCAGCAGACGAGTCGCAGCTTGTATTGTGAGATGTGGGAGTCATTAATGTACACTGCATTTGACTTACGAATAATGAGTAAAATAATTGATAACTAGGATAATTAAATAAAATTAATTGCCACAGTACGCGCTGTGACTCGTCCGCCGACTCATGTGCGTCTCTGCCTTCCGCTGCGGAACAGGCCTCTTGTCAGGTACCTTCTCGAGATAGGCAGCCTATGAGGCAGTAAGCGCTGAGGCATGAAAGCAGCGCGTTTATGGGAGAACTTCAGACGAGATGCGGACAATGCGCATGGATCCAAGTTATAATCTTTGAGTCTGCGCTAACAAATTCAATTCCTGATCTAAAGTTTCACTCGATTCGCCAATCATTCGTTCGAATGAAGTAATTGTAGAGTAGGTAGGCATGGACATATTAGTCATATTTTGTTATATCAAACTGGTATGATTCTCGGCCATGAATACGAAACTATTCTGCAAAATGGACCGGCAGTAGAAATAATGAGAAAGGATTTGTCGTCAATAACTCTTCAAATAAGGGCTTGCTCACCTTCGTAATGTGGCTGAGCTAAGGCGATGAGAAAGTAAGCGCAGGGAGGAGACTATGAGGCGAGATAACGCAGCAGTTGAGCCGGCCAACAGCTTGCTGTATACGGAGAACATTGAAGCTGTTGAAGCTATTTTTTGCGAGGCCCTTGTGCCCTTGCCGGACAATTTCCATGCACAAGAGTACTAGTACATCTGTGATCCTTTAGGGGTCTATCCTTCAGGCCGAAGGGCATCACTTTCGCCACTACTGCGTGAATTGGGTCTTAATACAAATTTCAATTCGGCTTTATCCAGTTTCATCAAAGGAGATCCTACCCTTCATAAAAAAGGCATGAGTTCACTAAATGCCTGATCAATTTCCGCTTGGGCAACAGCTTTTTGCCAGCTCGATCGCTTATAGTTGGTACTAGACGGTCCTGGGAAGAAAGAGCCCACCAGGCCAGCGTATGTAGTTGAAGATAAAGATACCTTCGAATGAACACTGACAGCATGGCATCTGACGGTCGGTCACTGTCAAAGGGTTCATTTTTCTAATACATTATTTCAGTGGATGCCATTTCTGATGTGTATGCAACGACCAAAATCGGCTTCCCGAAAATTGATGAGCCGGAAAAAACGCGCTGTTGCTGTAGCTCAGCTACCAGGAGTAGGCAAGTTCACTCTCAACCGTGCAACACATCACCCATTGTGTCCGAGTGCTGACGACAGGTGTTGTTTTTGTTGATAACTGACTATTTTATTTAATTCAGAACATAGCCCATATCCAGATTATTGTTTAAGGACCGCATCAAAAGTGCTGAACAGCGCGAATGACATTCCTCAAGATCCTGACACGGCCATGTTCTATCCACTTTCACCTGATGCACTTCGTGCCATTGACGCTATTGAGTACATTACGGATCATATTGTGCAGGAGAAAGAATATAAAATGGTAATCAATGTACTTTATTACTCTTTCATTTACTTCTTTGTGATGAAAATCGACCTACAGAAGTGGGCAAAAGCTTTTCAAACAGGATTCCTCAGGCATATATGAGAAGGCCCTTTGAGCTTCCTTTCGTAAACGTGGGAATGTGGGACTGGCTCAAACATACAAAGAAGAGTTTCTTCAATTTGACTGCGCGGTACCTGCCTGCCCATCCATTTCCTTCGTACCAACGTCTTGATGAGACTTTTCGCGACTATGAGGAATTCCACGGTACCATCGGAAGCATACCAGTATTGAAAGCGAAAGTATGCTGAAATACTATGTTCAATAGGACTCAATTAGCCCATTCATGGGTATGTTTAGGTGGGCAAGCGTTGAAGTGACACCTACGCCGTTCGGAAGAGCAACGGAAAGGCTTCTTTCGCTAGGAGCACCATCATGGCCTCGTCCAATATTAATGAACATGGAAGCCTTACTCGAGTATTCACCGCCTTTTTGCTTTTTTTCTTCATTAAGGACTCGCTTGAAAAGACGGGACCAACCGAATTGGTGCGTTACTTCGCCCAAAAATCAAAAAAAGTGCGAAAAAGACCAGTGACTGAATCAAAATGAAACACTGAACTTAAAGGCAAAGGTCGCGCTCAGCCGCTCTTCAGAGGTATTTTTGGTTTCAGGAGGTCGTCTGTGAGCAGCTGCACACATTGCAGCAACCTCCTATGGCGGAATGCGCCGTTAAGCCCCCAGCGACTTCGATTTCAACCCAAGGCCGCCCGGCCAATCTAGCACCACTCACCTCCGGAAGTGATGCGTGACTGGCATAACGTGTGAAATTAGCTGGGTTGAGTGCCGTATCAACCGATAGAATGGTTGGCATGTCGGAAAACTTGTTTGGACGTGCCTTTCTTCCAAGCCACCTTCCTTCACTGCTAGTGTAGTCGGGGATTCCGTTTGAGGCCTTGTCGACGGTTTCTTTTCGTTTTTTCCCTACTGCCATTCCATTGCGCAACTCTACACTCAGTACCAATCGCCATGATCTCCAATATTGAGCCTGACTTTTGCCTTTAAGAACCTCCTTGGAAAAGAACCCTGTTGTGGTCAACCGTGGTACCTCGGACAGACATGCGCTGAGAGGAGAGGGTAAACGTGGGAGAGCACGTTCTACGAGAGAGTACAGACATCACACATGTTTCGAATAATATGAATGGCAGCGATCGCAGCAGTCAAGGGAAAACAGCGTTTTTGTGGCCCAGTTTCCAGCCGCAATACATGCGACCTACGTGCTCAGAGAATTTTCACTCACGAAGGGGGTTCCTCCAAAATTTGAATGCGGCTTGTCTCTTTAACTCCGTCAACTCCACGCTTCAGCACCACTATAACCCCTTTCTGCTGCTGTGGAGTAAGCCTTTAGAGAAATTAAGACACAACTCGGGTCATAAGAAGATTTCCTGAGCGGACGAATAGGAAAAAGATCAGGATAGAAGTTGATACTCTGTAGTCATGAGCCACTGGCTAGTCGAGATAATTCGTTTTAAATGTGATAATTTTTGCAAATACAGAAACAGCTCACACGTTGGCTGACCCCCCCCCCCCTCCCGTTTCTGCAAATCTGTAAGCTCACTATAGGCTGGACTTATACCTAACCCGTCGATTTGTAATTAACGTGCCTTTGTGGAGAACAGTTAAATTATTGAATTTTTCAGCACTGTGACGACTGGAGGTTTGTAGCGATGATTATCGATCGGCTCTTACTGTACATCTTTTTTGGTATCACCGCCGGTGGCACGTGCGGTATACTGTTCAGTGCTCCATACGTATTCGAAGGTTAGTTGACGTCACGGAAGCGAAAGTGGTCATTTGGACATAATATCTAAGGAGTCGAGCTATAACCAGGATGATCGTGAATTGGCAAGCGGTTTGACGACACCTCTGAGGTCGTGTTCATAGTTCGCGACTTCTGAGGTTGCTGTATTCGTATTTATCAGGGCAGTAGGATGTTTGTAGATTCGACGTCTGCAGGCGAATCGATCAAATGTATCTGATCAGTAAGGCGCAACATACTCTCTGTGTCAGAAAACTAGTAGCGCGTCGAGTGCAGAATACACACTACAAGTAACGACAGCCTCCACGAAATGTTAATATTTTTGCTAATGAAATGATTAGCCTGTTACTGTTATATTCTGTCAGTTGTCACTAATTACAACACTCATTTTTCAACTATCAACCAACACTACGAATCACTATCAAATCACATGAAGGCCTTCCTCACTTGTGGTGTATGGTCCGCACTCGACGCGTTCTTGGTTTTCTGGAACAGAATATGCTACTCTACTACTATCCTGATTTTCTACTACCGGACTGGTCCCCTGGCAACCACCGGTACCATCCTCCCCTGCGTAAGCTTCACACCTTCCACTATACTCCCTTCCTCTTGTGACATCAAAACCTCGAACGGAATACGTGTGCACAAAAAAGCGTTCTATATGGTCGGCGCCATTAGAATGCCATCTGATTGGAGCTTGTCCCTGCGGTCACCTGGCATTTCTCCCCTCTTTTCCACACCCGACTCCCTCCTCCACTACCCTCCAGCTGCCACTCAATCGTCGTGTGAAATGATCTAGAATGTACCCTGCAGGTTTATATAGCCGTCAGAGATGCTATCACAATCATGCCACTGCAAACCATCAATAGCTGAAGTCCTGCGAGCTGACCAATTTCATGAGCGGCCTGTTTACCATGAGCTTCCTTATCACTTCATTTTCATTTTGCGGACGGACAGACGGACATACATACTTACATACATACATACAAACATACATACATACAGACACACATAAATACAAACCGACACACCAAGTTAGCGGTTTATATAATAGAAGGATACTACTGTCGTGATTTCATAATCTACACAATATCTCCGGCGATTTCATTCAGTACTGATCGAAACTTTCGAGCGGACTGTCCTGATTTACTACGATCTCAACCTCCCTGTCAATAAATTTCTTTCTCATTGTCGCGCGCCATCCTTGTCCCTGGGTCCGAACTGTGAACACGGCTTGAGCGCTTTGTTAACGGTCGTCCGCCAACGAACCTAAAGCCGTCTTTCGGTTCGTCTTCTGGCCCTCCACCAACAATTTTCGAACTCGTACGAAACGATTATAGCTGGCAACAAATATCGGAGCAGTGGTTGACATGATTACTGATCATTTGCCGCTACAACCGCTTCTGAAACCATAGTTATCAGTCTCACAATATTCCATTCTGTACCAATCTTTTTTGCATGAGAAGCGCTTATAGGGCATAAATATGTCTATGTAGCGCAGAAGGATATGTGGCCGTTTTATAAATGCCCAATTCTCGAGATCAATCCCCATCTGCGACCTTCAACTTTTACATATTTTCGTGATCGGGTAGTACATAGATACCTCGTTTGTCTAATTGTAAGAAGACAAGGTGATTGATTTGAAGTTACCCCCTGCGCAAACCACTGGCTGGACTGTCAATGATCGCCATTACATGTAATTTTGCTTCTGTGCTTGGCGCATCCTGGACGGTTTACTCCTTACTGGTTGGGTGCATTTCGATTCTCCTCCTCAGGTCAGATCACCCAAAATTCATACACCACTGATTTACTAGAAGCAAGCCTAGGACTAAATTTTACCCCATCTTAGGCTTGAGCATGAGCCAATTTGTAAGCATAAGCTCACGCGTAACCTCAAACCCAAGCATAAACTTAGGCTCCAATGATTGCGCAGCTCCGGTGACTTTATAGGAAGAAAATGGAAGGTTTCTCTTATTGATGTGGTCTGTTTCAGGTGTGAACCAACGCGAAGTGTTGGACAAACTTATCAACTTGTATAAAACCGGTGGTATCCGTGATTAATTGATACGGGTCAGTCAGTACTTTCATGATTGTATCTTATGATCACATTTATTTGTCTTGAAATGAAGATTCGGTTTGTAACGAATTTTGTTCAACACAAGACTGCCATGAAGATTCTGCAAAATTCACAATTCCAAGATCATCGCAGAAAGCCGGACATTAGCACATTGGCGACAACGGCACCCGACGTTGGACGACACCTTCTCTGCCGCGTGGAACGATAAGGCGATCTCTAAAATTAGCAGAATGTTTGGGTTTTGGGCACAAAACGGATTGGATTTCGGAAATGTGAACCAGAAAATCCTACAAGGGGTAAAGGGATCGACGTCGATCAACTGCTGTTCAGGATGCGCCGCGTATTTCACCTTTGTTCAAAATCGTAATGGCCTTTTAAATGCGAGTGGCAAAAATAATGATTACGGAAGATCGAGAATTGATCCCTAAACCGTGCACATGGAAGACGGGATCGATTGCCACTATCTCACTTCAGCCCAGGAAATCAGATACTGTGAATAATAACCTCTACTTGTGCTTTCCCTCCATAGTTTTTGTTCCCATAACTGAGTAACTTTCTCGCTTTGATCGCAGAAGTGTTGGCATATGGCGCTGCCCACCACGCCGGCAGTCTCGGGATATATTTCGGATTGAATACCACACAGGCCGATCGCACTGCTCTGTACACCATCTGTCACATGTATTTCGTTGCATGGACACGTTCAACTGCTATCAAGATTCAGAAAGTGAGCCCACCGGTGATGCTCTTGAAAATGAAGTGGTTAAAGGCACTGCCCACAACGAAACTAGTTCCATCAGCCACTTCTTGAGTAGTTGGACAGCTGAGGACGCTGAGCCGTGTTGTTCAAAATGATATGAAGTGAACGTGACGCTCGCGATGCAGCGATGCACGTGCCTTTATGTCTGCGTCCCGATGGTCCCCATGCTCTATTGTCTGTGCTATAGCAGCGGCAATGTCTCTTCATAGTTGGACTTATCCTTCACCTGGGAAAAAAACCTCTGATTTTCATCGTTCACGGCAAATTTTTTATTTTTATCTTTACTGGCGCCCTCTCTCTCTTTCTTCATTTCAGACGCAATAACCAACCCCAGGTGAACGAGCTTTCATTCTTGTTCAGCTGTTCATGAACGAACAAAAGAGTGTCAGCAAAGTATCGCTTTGGATCTTGTTCCTCCACGTGCACCGTTACGTCGCAGACGAGATCAACGCGCAGCAATAGAAGTGGGAAGGCCCTAGCGGCTCTGAACTGCTGGGCTCAGGAGTTTACTGAATTGATGAGTGACTCTAAATTTTTTAAAAGGGTTGGCCTTTCCAATTGGAATCACCTCTGAAAGGTGCCTTCGGGATGCAAATGTTACCCAAAATGACGTATCCTCACACAATAGACTACAGCTGTCACCACTGAGCTGAGCGTTGGCACCAGCTAGCCATTTTTACACTCTGCTCACTATCACGTCGATAATTGTACGGCACTGGCATCAGTTGGTTCCAGCATAATCTTTCGCTTTCTTTCAAATACCCATCGTTTATCATTTGTTCAGATTTCCAGCGAGACGCAGTTGAAAAAAGTCACCCATTATTTATTATTTATTTATTTGGCACATGTGACCTTGCAAGGTTCTGAGATACAGTAAACTTTAAGAGGGAGTTACTGGATGACTTGACTGACCATAGCATGGTTACTCTTTCTCGACTAAATGCTTGAATAAAATAGCGGGATAAAGCGATCCCATAGTTTCAATGAGACCAGATCCTGATTCGTTTTAAGGAATAATCGAGATTTGAAATTCACTGAAAAGCTTAATTTGAAAGATCTCAAGCTTTTCCTTTCCCCTGTTATTTTCCTACTTCCAACTATGTCATCCTCTTTGGATTCCGACCAAGTTCCCAAGTGATTTTTCGAATAACTGGATACATCCCATCTGCGTCAGCCTCATATCAGCGATGTCAAACTTTGCCTGGGCCTGTCTTTCTTGTTTCACACTTCTATAGAATGTTCTATCTTTTTTCTATCAAACAAAACACGACAAAGAAACTTCAACGGCTAACATTTCGGCGGGGTCGCCTTCATCAGAGCCTGGAAAAGCTCAGTCAGTTTATGAAAACCCGACCAAACATCGCTGCTACCCTACAAAAGCTCAAATTCAGGGTTTAAATTCATGATGGGGACGATTTCGAGGTTACGGTTGTGGTCCTAGCTCAAGAATCAGAAACGTCTGCACAGAAAACCCTCGAGGCATTTTGGGATCAAGTCAACAGCTCTAGAATGAATTAGAGGAAAGAAGGCCTCATGATGACGAGGGAGTTGAGGCCTTACAAAAGGTTGGCCTTCCAGTAGTGACTCTCATTGGGATAGAATCCGGATTGCAGTTGATGTGTGGCTTGTAACTGGCCTAGAAATCCGGACTGTATTGCGGTAAGTGGTCCGCCTTGAGGCTACTGATAATTTGTTTGATTATGAACTTCTGTAGGGTAGCGGCGATGTTTGGCCGGGTTGTCATAAACCAGCCAGGCTTTGCAGGCTCTGACGAAGGCGACCCCGCCGAAACGTTAGCTGATAAAGTTTCTTTGCTGACTTCGTGTTGTGTTTAATAGAAAAAGTTTAAACTATCACATGCCCAGGTTCATTCAAAGCCGTACATGGCAACTTCTACTGAATGTGATATAATGAACTCCATAAAAAAGGCTACAACATCTTTTTCTTTTACTATGAACTAGTTTGGACTGGAAAGGTGACCAGCTGATCGTTTTTCATTCGCTGAATGATAAGCTTTCTATATTTTGTGCGATTCATTTGAATGGATTTGAATTTTAGATTCCACATTTCAAATTTGCAGAAGTTGTGCTTACATATGCACCATGTACACTAGTTCATGTCATTCTTATAGAAAATTTTACGTAAATCACAAATGTCTTTACTTCATAAGGCTGGAAAAGTGTAACGACAAGTGCCGACGCTTAGAACACCTGCATGGTATGACTCAAGTGCGGATTGAATTATGCTGGCTCTAACGGAACCTTGAATACCTTCAAAATTATCCCGTCGGCAGGAGATCCATCTAAGAGTAGGAAACTCTGACGACAACGTCAGCTGATCTCTACGAATCATCATGTACACGAAATTACGTTTCAATACCACTGCGGTCCGAGTGGGAGTAGAATGCGTGGCGTATACCAAGAAGGGATTGATCCATGCCGTTGCTGTTCATTTCATTATTTGAGGAGAGAAAGGGTAATGAACAAGCACATCAGTTCTCAACGATGAGGGGATAATGTGAACTTTTTTGCCCATTCCGGCAAAGCATGTGAAGGTAGTTTTTCATGTCCATTTAATGAGACCCTCTAGTGAGACAAAGCTGTATCAAAAAGACGTAACCCACTTGCATTCCTTTTGGAGACCGTCTACGAGCTCCAGCGCTACCACTTCTTTCTAAAAGTAGTAGTTTCTAGAAAGCTGTTGCTCGTTGTCGTTGTCTCAATCATCCCAGGCGGGTCCACCAAATGAAACTACCAACTTCAAATCGGTTGACTTGAGTGGGATAAGATCCGGAAATCGATTTGTGTCTGCATAGTGTTTATCTACCGTGAGCAATCAATACTATTAAAAAGCTCATCAGAAGAATTGTCATACTCATTGAAGTCGATATTTCACAAACGGAGATGGCAGCAGTAAACAAAAGCGCCACTTATTCAAAGTGTGACTCTGGGCCAATCACTGTGGGAAAAATTCGGCATAAGCACTACCCTTCATTGAGAATATAGTCCTCTTACAGCTCCCTCTTTGACAGCTTCCATGTTACTTTTCGGTAATCCGGTACTGCTCACTGCTGTGGACTGGAGAATATTGTAGTACAACTACTGAATCGGCAAATTTGAAAACTACTCTACCAAGGTCAACCTTCCTTACGGCCGATCCATACAGGGGTCGTATTTGCGATTTTGAGGGGGCTCGTAATTGGACTTACCGGAGGTCAAAAGGTCGAACTATTCTGGTCAGATTTATTGAATTGGATAGGTCCAGGAGAAGAGGGAAGTTTGACGGGTTTCTGGGATTTTGATGGGCATGGAATTAATACAATTGGGACATTCACTGTCTACTGTGTCATATCCCCCCTCCGCTCCCACCCTACCCCTCCCCATTACCCGGATCGACCTGCTGAAGGACCATTTTTAAGAGAAAAAGTGGGCGGAGTTGAAGCGTGCCGACCGGTTTCGAATTCAAAGGTGGGATTCTCTGGTTTGTGTAGCATGTTCCCCCTTCATAATGCTCGACGAAAATTTTGAAAGAAAACGGGGAAAAGGTGGAAGGGGGAGGGGAAGGGAGGGGAGTTGGAAGTAAGTCAGGTTCAGTCGGATCCAACGACATCCTTGACAGCAACTATCAGAGAACATCGTACCATCATGGGCTGTGGTCGTCTATAATCATTGTTAGGCCGATGTCAGAGGCTGTGGTAGTCTATAATCATTGTTAAGCCGATGTCAGACTTTGCGAATCGAGCGATTCGCAAGCATAAGAAGGGCGGGTATCGCACTTACACACCCATTTTCTCGACGCGATATCACCCTTCTGCTAAATCGTGGAAGGCGGCTAGTATGGTATGAGAATGATGATCATCGATCCAAATATAGGCTTTATACAACAATCCATTTCAAAAACATATGCCTCCTGATGTTTTTACGATCTCGAATCCAACTCAAGCGCATGGCGCATCGAAAAACGATTGAGCTGTTTCCTTTTTTATTCATTATTCTCTTCAGAGTCAATATGTACATTCAACATTCCTAACGTCATGTTCTTCCATCTACTTTTTTCAACTCTGTTAATTCTCCTATTCGTTGGAGGTGAGTGCTCAATAACCTTCCGGAAACATTACATAGACTGTCAGAATCCCTACAGAAATGGCCATATGTTATTCCTGAATGAAGGAAATTTGGCACTAATTTACTAAGGGGGGGGGGGCAATGATGCCGACTGACCCTAGGAGGAGAGGACAACTCGGGGATAATGAAAATTGCTTACACACCCTCTCCGCTTATGGTTAGTCGCCTACGGCTTATTACTCCTAAAGTTGGGCTGAGTGTGAAATGTAGGGTGTGTTGGGCTCTCTGCATAACGATTCCCACCCCACCCACCCCTCCCCCCTATTAAGTATTTATACCACGCCCAAGAATTCCTCTGAAAAAAGGCTTCTAAAAATAAACTTGTGGAGCTTTCTCACCTTTGGCGAGTTACCAAGTGTGCAGAGAATCCGTAGGGTAAGATTTTGTACAGCCCTGCTTCAGGCGAGTTTTCATTTCCGAATGAAATATACAGAATAGCCCGAAGTCCTTAGACAGCCGCCAGACTTTGCGAATCTGTGGGTCCGCTGCAGTTTGAGGGGTACGAGCGATATACCAGCGAATCATCGACTGAATTCGCTGGTCCATAGCACAAACCGTTGGCGCACTGCTCGTGCTCCATGAGTTGCAGCGAATCCGCGACCTCGCATTCTGACCGGCGTCACGAAAACCAGCCACGTAGCGACCGCGCACTTTACATTCACATACTATTCCTGCTCTGCTTTGGCCAGTGGTCCAATGCGTAATGCGATGAGGTATCGCAGCGAGTTGTTCTCAATTATGTGAAGCGCTCGATCCTTTGAAGGAAGTGTAAAAGAAAGAGTAATGGTTGCTCAAAAAATAATGGCAAAAAATGCAACTCATCTTGATGTAGAGGAATTTAGTGCACGCATCCGAAGATGAGGAACGTCTTATGGTGGATGTTTTCCGTGGCTATAATTCACTCATTCAAGTGAGTTTCCTTTGATTTTCCTAATCATAATCGATCAATAATATATTTTGTTTGCAGCCCATCAGGAACATCACCACAATGCCAATCATTGTAAAAGTCGCACTACAGCTTGTTCTACTCATTAATGTTGTGAGTGCATATCGATTGTCCTCTCAGAAATCACCCTCTATGACTTTTCGCTATTTATAAATACACATTAATAGATCTTGTTTCTCATCGATGTGGCCCAAATAACCCAAGGATTAGTTTGAGTCGTGAAATGGAATTGAGAAATTCTAATTACACAAGGAAAAAATCTGGCAATGGTTTTGAAAGAGAAAATTCCAGGATGAAAAAGACCAAGTGATGCACACGAACGTCTGGTTGACACTGGTGAGTTCTCGATTGCCCGGCCAATTATCAATTTATTGATTACTTTCGGTCCTCTAGAAGTGGCATGACTTTCAAATGAGATGGAATCCAGTGAATTATGGCGAAATAAAAGAGATGCGGGTGGCACCAGATAAAGTGTGGTTGCCCGATATCGTCCTGTTCAATAAGTGAGTCAAAATTAAAGCTTTGATCGAAGGAGAGGAGATAGGTTGAATGTTCGGCTATAAATGACGCCTTTTGAACACGCCATGCGTTCCACTTCCATTCAAATCGCATCGGCGTTTGAGTGGATAACGGCGTGCACAACAAGTTGCGGGGCTAGCCGATGTACAAGCCACGCTGCAACTCACTTTCTATTCTTCCATACAACTTAGGTGCCATTTACCCGACTATGAGAGCCTATGGAGTGGAAGATCAAATAATGGTCCGAATCTCACTTATACTGATCAATCTGGGCAAGATTCTCGAATCAGTATTCGATTCTTAGGACGTGCTTGTAGTAGGAGGCGCCACCAGTCGTTACATCACCTCCATCAACATGTGATACGCTCTATATTGAGTGATAACAGGTTCTTACCTAGTCTCATTCGGGAGAAATTCTCTTCCCCTCCCCTACCTCCTCACCCTTCCCCCCATCTTCAAAGCATGCCCCAGGATCAAACTGCTGTGATTCTTGCACACAAATATGAAAGTATGGGAGCGAAATGGGCCAGCAGAAAAGAAAAAAGAGAAAGAATCCGTAGAAAACGCTCAGATTAGGGTCTTGCTTATCACTGTAAGCTGTGCTAAAGCAAAGACAGATTTATTGATAGTGCGGAGAGGATAGTGTAAGATGACAGCGCAACAGATAAGAGGGCGTCAGAAAACAGCCTCTTTCAAACAGGGGGAATGAAGCGGTCGAAGCGGCCTTTACAAGGCTCTAGTACCCTTGCCGGACGATTTCCATGCAAAGAACTGCCAAATCTGTGATTGTCCTCTGAGAATCTATCCCGCAACCGAAGAAAATTCGTATTCTTCCTGGGCTATACCCTTAAATATTGCACCGTGTCAAGTTTCTATTTCACCTTCCATATTGAAAGAATTATCCATTACTACAAATCAGAAAAATGTTGGTGCAATTATACCTTCAGATCTTATGCACATTTATTAACCACCATCATTTTATCCTTTATTTAAGTGCCGATGGTAATTATGAGGTGTCGTTCATGTGTAATGTCGTTATAAACTATCATGGAGATATGTTATGGGTACCGCCGGCCATTTACAAAAGTTCATGCATAATTGGTAAGTGCTAAAATACTTATTTAGCTGATTATTCAGAAACTTCTGGCAGGCGTAATTCTGTTACTATAATGACCACGGTAACCCAAAATAAACGATCGCCTAGAAGTATGCATGTTAGGTATCAAGTTCCTCATTCCAGATGTGGAATTTTTCCCTTTTGACGAGCAAGTATGCACGTTGGTGTTTGGATCGTGGACGGTAAGCATTTGCTATGATATGAGTGTCATTAAAGCAGCAGTCCCAGCAGGGTCGAAGTGAGCGTAGCGGACAAATGTCGCAGCCCCCCCCCCCCCGCTCCCATTGCCAGCCGTGGAGATTGTGAGATGGCTGCGGAGGCATTTGCGATCGTTTTGAGACCACAGGGACCATTTAAAGTCGATTCACGATGCAAATCTCCGCGGCTGTGAAGAGGGGGAGCGACTTTTGTCCGTCACACCCACTTAGACCTGCTGGGACTGTTGTCTTAACAACGACTGGTGGTTTTAACCGTATCACTTCAGTACAACGAAAGCGAGATCAAACTCGAGTTCGAACAAGCTGAATGGGTGGATCTGTCCGAATACGCGCCGTCCTCTATTTGGGATTTGATGGATGCGCCGGCGTCGTTGGTGAACAAACGCAGTCGGATTGAATTTCAAGTAAGAATCAGGTAAGAGATTCGCGTAACTGCTCTTCGCATTTTTCTACTACTATGTCCTTGGCGAAGGCGCGAATTCATGTAAAAAAATGTTTACTCCTTTCAATTCATGTCACAGCAACAGTACATACCACTTTGGGGTTGTGGTATAGCAGCAAGTCGCGCTGATTGTCACCCACACGCTAAGCGAGTAAAGTCCCGGAACAACCTCAGTCTGATACACTATACTGTAAATAACAAGGGTGCCACCTCGCCGAGTTTGATGAATTCATAAGAGACTATTCCGAGAGAAATAAACCGCTAACATGTACATCGGTCGAGCCGCAAAACCTTTTATAGCCGGGGCAGCATTCAAAACACACCAGACTTTGAAGGGGAGAGAATGCGTGGCGCATCCCTGGAAAGGGTCGGTCGACGTTGAACGGCTCATCCTTCATTTCGATGTTCACTTATTCTACCCTTTACCGGACCATTGCACAGCTAGCAAGCCACCAATTGGTAGGACGCTGTCTCAAAACCACGTTTTTTTGTTACATCTGATGCCGTCAAAGTATGTTATGAAGTTACTATGAGAGTGAATTTAAAAACGGAGTTTATGTTCACGATGAAAGGCAGCCCATTATATTAGGTCGGTCCATAAGTCTTGCAACAAACTACATTTAATGCCAGAAAATCTTTTGGAGACCTTCGAAAACTTTGCAAGCTGTTTGCTGAGCTAGCATCACCTTTTGCAATTCCAGCCAACCGACCAGCTCGCTCTCTCGCTACTTGTTAGAGCTAGCACACCGATTTCGCAGAAAGCTCTTCGTGCCCTCAATTCCCGCT
>KZ345817.1:17520-29681 GCA_002352805.1 Teladorsagia circumcincta | reverse complement strand
GATTAAATACAGAGGAAATACGAGCTTTCCGCCCTAGCTGCGGGGTAGTTCGAAAGATCGGCAGAGTGATGAGAGGTAACGTGAGCGCGGAGAGTGGCAGACAATTCCGAGTAGAGAGAGCACAGCAGATCAACGTTGCGATGCAGACAAGATCTCGAACGGTGGGTGGAGCGAGCCTCATCTGGTGGCGCGTGTCTAAATCCTTAGCGGCTAGCGGCATGACGCGTTTTGATGCAGGAACGTGGCGCTTCTTCTGCAGCTGCGTTCCACGCACTTCTAGCCACTCTAAGGGCTAAGTAGGTGGGTCTGAGCCCGAATTTTGCCTTTAAGACGATATCTGAAGAGCGGGTGGGAAGGTATCTTGTAGGGGCAGGGCTACAATCTTTGAAAGGCTAATCACTAGATGGCCGACTGGAGAACTTATTTCGTCCAAAGTGGACCTGCTTGAGCTCGAGGACGATGGCAGGCGGCGCCTGTTCTGAGGACGGTGAGGGCAGTAAAGGAGGGTTTGCTCCTGCTCGTGGAGGGACACGTGAATAATATTTTGCCTTGATGCATCTAACGTAGGCCCCACTCAGTGCGACGAAAAGATTGCTGGTGCGAGCCATGAGCAGAGTGATTCCTTTTTTGCTTCCCACACCCGTGTAAATGGGGTCTTGGATCCAATACTGTTCGGATCATTCAGGCTTTCTGTGGCTGCAGATGACTGGCTGTGAACGGGTATAGTTTATACGTAACCTGTGAAGCGATAAGGGTTTGAATCCCGTAAGCGTACACGAAAGTGAACAACGGTGGACCTCTAAGTCACTTAAAGGCACGCTCCAGGATCAGGCTCGCCCACCTCTTCCATCCCCGAGAGTGGTAGACAGGCGGACCACGGTTTATCGCGCCTCCTTTGTGGTTTGAAAATGCGAGACAGTTCGCAATCCACAGCTTGGCTCGCAAGCCCAGGCTTCCGCAGTCGGCTCCACGTGGTGCTGTGGGCGCAGTTGCCGCCGCAGTTGCATTGCGGGGATTTCATGGCATCTAATCCTTTTGTTGATGCGAGAACTTGCTGGCACGGACTATTTCAAACTTGCTAGATCTGTAACCTTTCCGCTGGGTATACAACCTTTCAAAAGTGCAATCGACCGTCACTTGGTTCCGTAGAGTGTTTTCATGCTTTCATGTGTTCCTATGTCATATTAAAGGAGGACTCCACGGAAAGAACGAAGGTCGAGGAAGGGAGGAGTTGCTTAGTGGGAAAACCGGCGGACCTCTTAGGGTGTGGACAGACACGCATTCAGCTGCGGAAGATTTTACCTAGGAGAGCTAGGATGGCTCAATCTTGGCGGGTCCGCCTGTCTCCGCCCACCGTCTATCTAGTCACTCGCCGCTGGTCTGTACGTGGCGATTGATTAGGTTGCAGAGAGAGCGTTATGTTGAAGATGCACAGAGATGAGAGTCGCATCAGTGCGCAAATCAACGGGCTAGAAAGGGGTCCCTTTTCTAGGTTTCTGGTCCGTTTCTACTAGTTCTTCTTTCTTTCGTGTAATACTCACCATCCCTAAGTTGATTTGAAAAAGACTGCTTTTTCATCGTGAATTCGTCCTTTAAGCCGTCTACATATGTACCAAAGTTTGTTCTCACTTTTTTCTGATTGTAACTTTCAGTTATATTTTTCATTTTTTGGTTTAAAAGTATTGTTTTATTTCACTGATCAGTTCGTATCACGATACTGTTGCTTTCACACCACATGAGCCCTACCTCATGTAATAAATATATAACTAGGTGGTAATCTGGACGCTCTTCTACACCCATTTTATCGCTGAGTTTGCCTTTAATGCAAAAAGTAAGCACTCAAACTCTGTTACGATTTCTTTTTCAAGATAATGGGTGAGGCGCAGTAAAACGAGGGGTTCATCAGTTGTCTACCAATTGCTGAATATCTAGAAAAACTGGTATTCTATTTGAAATGTATGATTATCCTCACTCTACTTTATTTTGTGAAATGCAGTGCTCCTCAATTTTCCTTGAAGATTGGATTTGAAAAGTGGGTGGGTCTGAAAACTGCAACAAATTTTAAATAAACCCTAAAATCTTATTGGAGAACGCTCAACAAATAGGAGCGGTTTGAGTTACTGCTTACTGCTAATTACTGTAGAGATTGGAGATAGAAGCTAGACAGTTCACAGTTTTTCGCTGCTCAGTGCTATGCAGAAGGAGTAAATACTTGTGAAACTACATACACCAATGCCGGAAAACGTACGGGTTTCTTAGTTTTTTCTTTTGAAAAAAATGAACTTTCCTTCCTAAGTTTCAGGAAAGTTATTATTTTAGTTTTTTTTTGCTCACTGCTTCACTAAGATGGTGAAGATTCTCTTCGAAGAAGCACATTTTATGATTGCAGGAAATACTTAGATATGAAAACGTGTAAATGAGGCCCTTCTAGTGGAAAAGCAGAAGAGCTTGTTGGAAACGCTCCGATGTCTCATTGTACGGCAACACGGAGAGGAGACATGCGGCTCTAGCAGGAGAGTGCAGCGGTGAGATTAGAGAGCAATGAAACGAGAGTGATGCAGACCCCACAGGATAGAGGTGTGCAAACCAGCCCTTTTAGCGTTTCTGCTAGGGCCGCATGCTGAATGTTGGGAAGGGGATGGGGTTCCGGAGGTTAACGGACTACTTGAACTCGGTCGGTACAGTAGGAGGGGGAGTGGTGCAGCTACGTGCTCTCTTCAAGGCTTAGTCCTGAGGTAAGCATCAGATTGAGATGGTTTTGAGGACCGACCGAGTCGAAGTAGTGCGTCGACCGCCAAGGATCACATCCCCTCCCCAACATTCAGCATCCGACTGCTGCAAAAGGGCTGGTTTGTTTACCTCCACAGTGCACCACATTCACGTTCGTACAGACCTCTATCTAATGGGCGTTCTCAAGTTTATGAGACCCTCCCACTCTTGCCCTTGCACCCTAGCTCGAGGTCGACTTCGGAGAACAGCGCTGACAGACTCCTCCTATGGCTTTATAAGCCTCCAATAGCAGAGCCTTAATCTTTCTCATTTGAATTACCCCTCAAAGAAGCCTCAAGCATCACACATGGTGATCACCTCAACACACCAAACACATGAATCATGAAAAATGATTAGCATGAAAGTTGACAGTTATTTGAAAACTACCTCTTCATCGGTTGCAGATTTTCACAGACTCTGCATAGCAATGTTGTTTACTGATTGTCATGCGTACCGTTGACTATTCAGCGATTTTCCAGTACGGTGAGCTTGCAGAGATTTCTAATTTGGTGACGGTTTCCTTGCGTAGCAATAATGTCAGCAGAAAAAGCAGCCCAAACAACATTGCTTTTATTCTGACCGTAATAACTTTCGCTAGGAATTCAGTATTACTTGGTCTTGATGGAAATGAAGTTTTTTTTTGCAAATGCGCCCTGCATCAGACTTTATTTGATATCGTGGTAATACTATACCTGATTGTGTATTGGCCAACGATCTTTGTGATTCAATTGGTATTTAGCCTGTCCATTTATTACGTTGGAAAGAAAGTCCTGCAACACTCTTCTTCCAACTTTCCTACTTATTAGAAGTTTCGTATACAGGGTGGTCCAAAAGTATGAGGACCGCGTGCGCGAGCATTCATGTCCACTTTTTTCCGAGTCGCTCCATTTTCATTTTAACGACAACGCCTTTTTACGACACAATGTCTTGGTCCTCATAATTTTGGACCACCCTGTATAACACTTGTGATCACAAATGGTATAGCATTCTACAGCCTTCCACCGACTGGGTGGGTATAGAGGGGGTCAGTATTATGTGGGTCAGTATTATCCAGGAAAGTCAAGAAACCTCACTGATGATGTTCCACCCCTTCCAGTCTTGTATGTTTTTAAGAGGCTAGCAGCACCTCGCACTCTCCACTACAGGTAGGGGTGTCACGAAAGCTTCACTACAAATATCCCAGCGTGAGCAAAACGCTCGTACACCGACAATGTTCGTTTACTTCACAATATTTCAAGTCAACGTGTAACGAAATAATGGACCCGTTAAGAAATTCTGGAGCTGGGACGAGACTTCTTAGCCTACCTAGCCTATTCCCTTGGTGATCAAACCTTGCATGGGTACATACTATTCCCGACCTTCAAACACCATTTTTATGGTGTGACAATTCGACCAATCAACCTCAGCTCGGAACCAAAGTAGCCTGCTTTTGTAACTCGCCACCCGGCCAGTTTCGGGAGAGGAACTTTGAGAAAACTTCGGCACTTGGGAGACAAGTGGTGTACTTCCATGGCAGGTATACAAGTGCTCATTACTATACAAAAAAAACTAAAATTAGAATCAAAAACTGAAAAGGTGTTGCAGGACATTCTTTCCAACCTAACACCTTAGAAAAGTCAATATAACTACGAACTGATTTAGTTGGGGTAACCTGGGTGAGATGCCATCCGTAGACCGAGCTGACTGCTAAATCGCGTCTTGCAGCTCGGTCAGCTCTCCCTTGAATGGCCAGTGGAAAACCTTCCGAGACTATATTGGCAGATTCTGCTGTGCCTGTTGTCACAATGCCTGTTGTCACAATTTTTAAAAAATCACTGAAAACCTAAGTTAGTTTGTCTACGAGAATCTCCTCCAACCTGATTCTACACAACAATTAGGCACTTCTGTTCTAAGTGGGTTCAATTTTTGGATGTGTTTTTCTCATCCCTCCGTTTTGATGCCAAAATATTAGGTCGGTCCATAAGTCTTGCAACAAATTATATTGAATGCTAGAAAATTTTGTTGAGATCCCCGAAAATTCCGAAACATGGTTATTGAGGTAGCATTCACTTTTGCATTTCCAGCCAACCAACTAGCTCGCTGTCTCGCTACTTGTTACAGCTATTACTGCGAATTTGCGAAAAGCGCTTTGTGACCTTATTTTTTAGGAGAACCGTTTTGAATCTTCCTCAAGTCAGGCTAAATCAAGGATGAAGCGGAAGATAGGCAAGAGCACCCTCTCCCGATTCACGGTGTACAGGAGCTCCACTCTGCTTAGCGCTGATTTTTTTAATCGAAAATGGTCCACACTCCAATCACCCTGTGACCGTCAATCACGATGCTCTACCTAACGCTGCTGAAAAGGGATTTGGATACGCTACCAATCATTTGCTAGAGCAGTTCTTGTGCGATAAGAGACACCACTCAGGCATTTCCGAAGACTTGTAAAGATCCGGGAAACAAGAGTTTCTGTCCCGCATGCCTTGAGTCCGAGTCGGCTCCAAACACGATCTGGCGTCGCCATCTTCAAGTCGACTTACTACGGCTTCTTTGATTGAAGTTCCATCACATTCGCTGATATTGAGAAGAGGGTAAAGTTTGCTAACAAATAAACAAGCGGCGGTAGTCTAGCTCAAACGCTGTGAAAGTTCTGACTGCTAAAGTTATGCGTGGTCTGAGTCGGGCCTTTTTGGATTTTTGGTGAAATTCAAGAAAAGTTGAACTCTGGAGACCCCCACCTACAGATGTCGCAGTCACTGCGGAAGTCGACCATTCACAGCTGAATTGCAATGTTTTCGATATGAAAGAAATACAAGTTATGGTCTACTTTTATGCGACAGTGCTGAACCACCCATTGCTAAGAAAATCCGGTAAAAATTCAGCGCTCTCGTACGGAAAACTCTTTTATATTCGCCTTATAGACCTGACCTCGTGCTAAGATATGCCTACCTCCTTCGCTCTCGAGACCACCTTCTAGAGAAGAAATCTTATTGTAACCATACTGATATCAATCGATATCCAGTCTTTCTTCGACCAGTATTCAGTGGAGCTCTATAGTAGAGGCATCGAACAGCTTCTGGTGCGTTGGCAACAGTTTGTAGATACTGGTGCATGGTGCTGGATGTATGAAAAAGGAGATAACAAAAATATCAAAATAAAAATTTAGCCAGTTTGTTGCAAGACTTATAGACCGACCTAATACATTTGCTTTATCATTGTCTTTAAAGCTCTCATTAAATCGCCTAACTACCAGGAGAACATGCTACTTGTTTATCACACCTATTGTCCTTTTTGAGAACGTTTCATCCATCGCTAACATCCTCTCTGGCGATGTAGTCGCAATGCAAATACAGTGGCTTCAAGAAATAACTGCAGTTTTGAATCTGAAATTATAACTATCTTTCGCAAACATTGACTAGATTTTGAAGGGGTCTAAACTCCTCCGAAATCAGCGCATTCTTGCTGAATGGAAGAGTTATAAAAAAACAACTCAAACTCAACGAAACGTCCAAACTCTCCGCCGATTGCAAACTCCCTTCACAAGTCTCCAATGCGGAACACTAGTTTTTTTTAGCGTATTCGTGAATGTAGCTGCAGCAAAAGATTATTCAAAAGGCAGAGCCTATAATAACCTTAGATAGGTGAGCCCTGTTGGTACGGGGATAGCACTATTTTCGAAAGTCGCAAATGTACGTATCGCGCATCCAAAGTAGACAATAGGCGGCTAGAGATTCACCGCTTCCTGAGCGCTCTCACCGCTTCCTTTTTTTCCGTCCGTAGCATGTTGAGGTCTGGCGCTCTCTCATCCATTGCGCTCTCCTGCGCATCCTATCTCCTCTGTATTCAGTCTGTCATTGTTTTAGCAGGAAAGTAGCAAGTCCTAAACTTCAATACCTGCGACAGTTTTTTCCTTTTTCTGCATCGGCCCACTTCGCCAGCGCTTTCATTATCATGTGCAACCATACCGGGTTTAATCCTGAGCGTGCCCTTAGGCATGTATATTGTCGGCCGCTGCTATTCCCAGTGTCAGATATGTCATACCAATTCAACGTAAAACTTGGTTTTAGAAGCGGTACATGAATTATTTTTCAGAATGGGACCAAATATCCATGTCAGTGAACGCGCATGAAGGACCATATTCGTTCTGAATACGCTGTCTTTGTCACGAGCAGTTTCCGTTTATTGAATCCTACGTTCTGTATGGAAAAATGTGGCATCGGAATTTCATGAACAGGGGGAGCTGTGTTGTTACCGATTTTCAGGCACGAAGGGTTTCTGCTCACTTCATGAACTATGAGATTGTTGGAAAAATGTTGGGCCTTCCTCTTGTATGTTGTAAAACCTTCAGGGATACATTTGAATATCTGTTGTAAAACGTACGTGAAGCAGTCAACCTCTTCAAAGCATCCCTGCCGTGGTACTTCGTAGCGATATAGCTGAAAAAGAAAGTCTTTGACTGAAAGCATATTGGTCTGCGCCTGATTCTGAAGCTCCGAAAACGTTTCAATGGAAGAGATGCGGCAAGGAGCCATGATGTTGCAAGGGCTCTCCAATTGCCCTCCACGGAATGGTAGACATTTGGTTGCCGACGTCTAGAAACTCGGGAAAAAGCACGAATTCGGTCGTTCCGTTACACTGAATGACAAGTGGCTTCGGAAGCTGTTTGGGAAACAGCCTCCAAAAAAAGCAGGAGAAGTGGCGCAATTTCTCACTGTTTTCAGAGCACAATAGTCATTATCAATATCTTCACAAAAGGAGAGAAATCATGGCAGAGGAGTTTCGCGATGTGGGCGACATCCGCTTCAGAGGCTTTCAAATTTTGCATGAGCTTTTGTTTGCCATGTAAATCTAGCTTGATCCGACTTCTTTTACGGTGGAAGCAAGAAGTAGGCCCCTCACGTAAACCACATAAGGAGCACCACGGGCTCGTATGCGTAAAGCCAAGGGTTCCAACGCCGATTCCAACACTGCAACCTGGAAGACAACTTTCAAACTTGACGAAGCTGCAATTGATTTGTTGACTTTTAGCTCCTACCGACAAACATTGCTGCTATCATTGAACGATAATTCAGGAAAAAGGATGGGATCGGCGCCAGCGCGCTTGGGGAACATTACAAAGTTTACTTCATGCAGGCAACCTTGTCAACGAATTTCGAAGAAAATCCAGCAGAAGTCTCAAAAGCCCTCACTGAACTTTCTCACTTGCTGTGCTCATGAGGAATGCTCAATTGGTCAGTCCGGCCATTTGTGATGAGGTGTAGTCCGCTATACTCGCCATGCGACGCTGAGCTCAAATCCGTTTTCGGTACCTGCGTAACAATTCTCCGAAAGAAGTTACGAGGGATTTTTCTCACAGTGGCGCCCCATACATTGCGTTTCAAAAGTTTGTGGACACCTCAAATTGCACATTCAACAGGCGCATAGATGACTGACATAGATGGATTATCGACTACGAGGGATCCATCGAGGAGAGTTTCGTAACACGAAGCCTCTTGGTTACCTTTTAAATGTGCAATTTGAGGTGTCCACATACTTTTGAAGCGCACTGCATATGACGCCACTGTGCGAAAAATCCCTCGTAACTTCTTTCAGAGAATCGTTCCGCAGAGATCGAAAACGGATTCAAGCTCAGCGTTGCAGGACGAGTGCAGCGAACTACACCTCATCTCAAACGGCCGGACTGATCAAATGAGCATTCCTCGTCAGCAGACCAAGCAGCCACAGACTACCTCCTATCTCGTACTTTGATGTCGAGTCAACTGAGGAGACTCTGATAATCTAAACCCACTCCGTAAAGACTTATTCGCGATTTTAGCCCCAAAACTTCGAAGCCGATTACCAATCACCCCTTCACCAGTGTGCAACTGTACAAAATAAAGGATAAAGGACTGTTGTCAGAGATCATTCTCTCCGTTTGTGAATGCGCCGAACATGCGCCTCCCATTCGCGATTGCTGTGGCCTTTCAATGCCTATGTACTTCCTTCCTTTGCTCGCCTATATTCAAATTTGTAGAACCTGTAATGATATGCCAGCCGCGCTCAACGCTAGCATTTTCATCTCCTCGCCAGACGAATCTATTGCAGTCGCCACCGCACAATAATTGCTACAGATTATATGTCGGTAACATAATAGTCTGTCTTGCTATTTGTTTGCAACACCTCGTATACCGCCCACCAACAAATTTCTCCATCCAGTACAGTACCCATTTACCTCAGCGTCTCATTCATTTGCAATGAGGTGAATCGGTTCGCTCGCCAGTTTCCGTTGAATATAAGGAGTTTGTCGATTACATATTTTTCATTTGATTTTCGACTTTTCCCTATTAGAACAAAATAAATCAAAGCCACCGAAATCACTTTAAATTTTTGGCGAAAATTGCGAAATGAGATTTGTAACAAAGCTGCTGGTCACAGTACTTTTTCCCGGTCGCTGGGCCTTCCCGACCTAACTATAAGATTTCGTTGCAAACTCCACCCACCTCGCTGCACGTCTCACCCAACAATACATTTGACCATCTTACTTTCGCAAACCTCTACCTACTTTTTCTCCGGTCTTTGGGCAGCGGAACCGGTTTATGATTTCTCATGCCATTTCCCACTCTGGTCACGACCCGCCCACCAAGGGCATATGTACTTTCCTCTTTTGCTCGCCTATATTCACTAATTCCACGGCCGTCATTCAAGGACACGCACTTTACACTGGGGGCGGCTCTAGAAAAATTGATCAGATAGACACTTTGGATACTGCTCCCACACCAGTTTTTTCTGCTCTTAGACTTCCCCCTAATCGAGCGAATTTATTTTGTTTTTATACTACTCCATCTTGTTTCAGTCATTTTATATGAAGCACCATCCATCTAAGGAATGCTCCGCTTACCTCGGCGGCTCCCTTTGATTCGACTTCAAGGCTTCACTCTTTTTCTCCCTGTATTCGGGTTGTTCTACAAGGTGGCCAGGAAACACCATAAAGAGATCGTAGGATGTCGTCTATACATCGTGTAAATGACAATCGAAAAAACAGTAGTATCAATTGGAGGGTAAGCAACAAAATCAGGTTTACTTTTTAAATTGGGTGATGTTCGCATTGACAAAGGAGCGAAGTTGTCCGGGTAACCCACTGACCGCGGCGTGTTAGTGGTAATCCGCAATTTCATCCCAGGCAGACAATAAGGAATCAAGCCTTTCTACTCGCGTAGGCCTTTCTTTCGAGAGTCTTCGTGATACTCTAAAACTTACAGCCAAAATAATCTGAGGTTGAATTCAAACATGCGTGTAGTGGCTCTTGTTACCGTAATTTCTGGCCACCCTGTATAACAGTGCTCGGGAATTTTGCGCTGCTCGATTTGGTGTGTGCCCCACCCTCTTCGAGCGGACCTCTGCCCAGCTGATATGTGTTTTGTATTTCTTGACCTCACTTGATCCATGCTCCACCCATCCCCAGATTGTCCCAAACTTCGCAAGTGATTGTTCAGGTAGTAGTACAGAATCTCGCGACAGACAGGCTTAACTCCCCTTGTATTTGAGAATCGTGTAAGAGTTGGATGTGTACCCGATTGTTGCAATGAACTTCAGATGCCAGTCGATGTCAAAGCCAACTCTTTCATGCTTCAAGAAGACCGACGCGTATTCAAACACTTTTACGATTTCAATGGGACTTGAGTGTGAGGCGCATTGCCATGGGATTTATCGCAGATTGACTGCGAATCAATGCGAAATGCGAAATCGATCCCATGGGTGGCCGAAAACGAATTTTGGCGCGAAGTCACTTCTACCCCGTGGGTGGCATCGATCCCGTGGGTGGCCCAAAAGACCAAAATCTGGCGGTAATGAACTTTGACCCCAGAGGGGTATAAAAGGGCACGACGGTGGTCGTGAATATTCCTCCGTTTATTTCTTCTAGGTTGAATTAACCTTTAACAGAGTTGTTAACCTGTTTTGTTGCAGCGTATCTTTATAACTGTTCTTGTTGGATAAAATTATTATAACAAGGACAAGCTTCTACACACGCCACATAAGTTTTCTTAGGATTATTGGATTAAGACATGACGATTAGGCGATTTGCTGATACTCCAAATCAACTCTCGGTTTGCAAACTACATGGTATTACTCACACTTCCTTATAATGAACTAGCCGAGTTAGCGATACACTCTGTTTGTCTATTTGTAAGACTTAATTGTATACCTGATCTAACTACGCCAATTTGTGTTCGGGGGTATGCGATCCAAATTGTTTTCCGTATGCAGACTTCAAAGTGTTCAGGTGATTTCATTGTCGTCACCATGTCTAGCATCACAAACCTGGTTATCTACGTATGCGAAAGTGAGTTCTCCGACGATTTTTAAAAAGATTGCGTCTGCCACTTCTTTTTGTAATGTGTATTGTAGATGAAATGGAAGAAAAGTAGCAGAGAGAGGGTAACAGCAATTTGTGTGTGTAAATTAACAAAGCTTAGCTCGAAGCAAATCACGGTTAAAGGCTAGCCCTTGGATGAAACAGATGTGTGGGAGCATTCAGTAGCAAAGATGGGGGTGGGGAGCAGGGTTAACCGTCACGTTCGAACATTTTCGGGATTTTTGCGACCCACTTCTCTCGAGGGGGTCTAGTTGCGACCCCTGTTTTAGTAATGAGAGAGGTAAGTGTGGTTTTGGTACTAAGTGTAGTGTGAAATATTTATTTCACTTAAAGACAATGAACTTCTTCATCTGAAAATTTAATTTTTGTCAAAAAATGAAGATTCCTTCACTTTAGATTTTAGTTGTGTTGCAATCAAGTACTCATCCACTGCCCTTGCGTGGACCGCAACGCACGAAAAGCTGCGGTTCACGCAAGGACAGTAAAGAGCAGACTTTTGAAAAAGAAACTCATTCACCAAACAGCAAAGGGCATGAATCGGTGTGCACCATTCAAGTAAACATCCACTGTCCACGCAGAGACAGTGGATAGCAAACCTACATGTGAGAAAGAACTTCACTCATTCAGAATGGAAATGAATGGGTTGTGCTGCAATCAAGTATTCCACTGTCCTTGCGTGGGCCGCAGCGCACGAAAAGTTGCGGTCCACGGAACGACAGTGGAGAGCAAACCCACATGTGAAAAAGAAACTGATTTTCAAAAGTAGGGGACATGGTTCGAGTGAGCCTGAAAGTGTCTTCGCCGCCGCCGTAGAAAGCGTCTGCGTTGCGTCGTTAATCTTGGAGCGCGGCAGCTATCACCCGGACGCCGGAAAATTGGGACGCGGCGAAGAAAAAACGTTAGAGGAGAGTAACTTTCTTGGGACGTTTTATTTCACTTATTAAGGTAGATTTGAACTGTGGCTGGGGTGCGCTTTCAGAAAATTACAAGGATTACCTAACTCTTCCGAAAGTACTCCTATTAGAAGCAAAAACTCAAAATTCTGAGAAGTCGCACCTCC
>KZ345817.1:0-17420 GCA_002352805.1 Teladorsagia circumcincta | reverse complement strand
AGAGTAACTTTCTTGGGACGTTTTATTTCACTTATTAAGGTAGATTTGAACTGTGGCTGGGGTGCGCTTTCAGAAAATTACAAGGATTACCTAACTCTTCCGAAAGTACTCCTATTAGAAGCAAAAAACTCAAAATTCTGAGAAGTCGCACCTCCAACTTTGAAGGCCCATAAAACCTTTCGCATGCGACGTTTTCGAAATCTGTAAGAAGTTCCAGAAACTTTAAATATTCTGCTAAGAAATCAGTATAAAAAGTTGAGTTATTGTCCCCTTTTCCAAAAAATTGTCTCGTTCTAACATTTTTCGTGCAGAAGCGAGTTTTTGGGCTTTCAGCGACCATAACTCACTTCATATTGATTTCTGTGATGCAATCTTATCATGGGGTGAAAATACAGGACTTGCTCTTTCCAACAAGCCCTAAACCGTTTTTCAAAGTTCATTTTTCGAGAAAATCACACATTCGAACATTTCGGGGGGAATTTGCCGCAAACTTTTTTTAAAATCGCAAGTTTTTGGGCTTTCAGCGGGTGAAACTTCATTTTCACTTTTGAGATGCACTTTTTCCATAGGGTGAAATTACTGGATTTGCTATTTCTAACAAGCCCTATGTCGCGAATCGGAGCTCCGCTCCCATCGTTTCCCCTGGGTGTGCTGGCGCCTGCCGTAGTTAGTCGCCATGACCCCTCTCCTGATCCCACCACCGTGATTGTGCGGGGAACCGCACACCTCGTGGCATCAGTCAGAGTGACCCGGCAGTACTGACCGTCTCTGCACTCTCGTGCGGTCAGGTCGATTCCGCCGCACGGCCTCCCACTAACTGTCCCGGTCGTCACATCGCCGTCCTCCCTCGTCTGTCCCCCGTCAGTTGGCTAACGCCCCCCCGCTCGACTAACACCGGAGGACGGTGCTCCCCATTTTGTCATTCTACCATGGCGACGTAACGACGTCTAGGGCGTGGGCCCTTAGAACAGTATCCTGTAGACTATCGCCCGAAGGCCTGCCTAATCCAGCCAGTGACCAAGAAGATTCTTACAAGGAGGGTCTTTAAGGTCATGGAGCGCTTTGCCGAAATGGTTTGTTGCATATTGTAAAGGCTCATGCGAGGAACACAAAACTATGGTTCATTTTTCCTAAACGCTCCTGTGAACCTAACTACAGCGGTGAAGAAATTGTCCGAAGTTCAATCCCCCGTGGTGACAAATTTTAGCAATTTATGTTGGAGCCTCCAAATTGTCGCCAAATGGCACCAGCATCGATTGATCCGTAATTTGGAGACAATTTGCATGCTCCAGCGCTCCATGACCTCACGACCCTCCTTGTTAGCACGGAAGACCCATGGTCAATCAATATCACAAGGATCGCAGGCCCCCAAGACGGAATCGTAGGTCTCATCGATTTGTTTACTAACATGTAGTTCAGCCATGCCTTTTATAGACATATGTAAACTTACTGACACTGTGTTCTGTTAGTGTAGGAATAGAGGTTATAATTCCCAGTACGTACAGACTGTCTTGACTGTGAGCAGTTAGTTCAGGAGTGGCACTCCTCTGATAGTACAGTGGGAAGGTAAGCAGGAGGTGGCTAGGCTCGTAGTCCAGGGCTTGTGACCCGAGGGAGGGAAGAAACACCCTACGGGGAAGTGGCTTAGAATACTAGTACATCAGCGCTGCGAGAAGCGCTTCCCTCGCAGCTCTCCTGCTCGCAGAGCTGCCCCGATTCGCAAGACCCCCAACCTTTTTTCAAAGTTCATTTTTCGAGAAAATCACACGTTCGAACATTTTATTCCCATAGATTTTTGAGCAGCACATGCAAGTTTTTGAGCTATCAGCAATAATGACTTCCTTCGTAGAACTTGTTGGGGAGGGATGAAGACATTTTTGAAGACCACGAGATTTCTGCTTTCTTATGTGTTTCACTTGTCTGGAAGGATCTTCCCCAGAGAAGTAGGTCCCCGAAGAACTTTATTTTCAGCCCCAAGAAGTCAAACCTTTTCTTCTTTATACCTTAAGGAAAACGCCGTAGCAGCCACGCACGCGCTGTGGCTGGCATTTGGAAGCCACAAAAAGAAACCTTCAACCACACCCGAATGAGGATCTCCTCTGTTTTAGCCGCCTTCCACTTTGAAATAGAGAAGGGGCGTGTGGGACGAGTTCCGCGAAGTTAGCTCCAGTTGCTCCAAAGTCGATGAGATTGGACGGCAATGCAACAGCTGTCGCAACAGCGCGCGCACTTTTCTGCAGGCACGTGAGCGCCGACACGGGAAGGCGCGACATCAGTGTTTGTGCGCCTGTCTCCTGCGATCGGAGATGGAAAAGGTGAGCGTGCCCAATCCCAGGCCGTGCCTTAAACCGCTTAAATGTTTTCGACGACAGGGTCGTAATGCATGGTAGCAGAAGTAGAGATGCCCACACCCACAGTTTTTCTTCAGAAACACTTCTTTTGATCTTGACATCGCTCCACACCATTAGTGCCGAAGGTGAAAACCCTGCAGGGCTGTTACGAATAATTCAAGGACAAGCACACGCTCTCAGTTACCCCATGAAACCCGAAAGCGGGTCGAGTGCGGTCTACAAGTTACGACGGCCTCAAAGTCAACTTGTTAACCAGTGATTCATAGTGAAAGGTGATAGCTGACAAATGATAATTGCAGTTAGACATTTGATAGACTACAAATGCAACAGCCTAATATTATCCAGCAGAAACTGTAAGATACGCGGCTCAAATGCAATCAGTTTCTTGACGAGGCGCCGGACGTGAGGAGAATGGCAGACGTCAACGGGTCTGTGACCTCCTAGGAATGCGCGTAACTTCAAACCCGGTGTGCGGCGGGCTACTCTGCGCGTCTCTGTCCATAGAGCGCAACTCTGCTGGAGGTCGCGGCGACGGTCACGACAGAAACCATTTACGCTTTGTGGAGTCATCGTCACTTCTGGTGTACGGTCTGCAATTGACGCTTCTGATTTCCAGAGAAGGAGTGCTTCCGGCGTGAAAGCTTTGAGACTGTTCTGCAACCACAACATACTGAAACACGATATAAAACACTTATCAAATGACGAAAATTTAGGTTCTCTCATAATTATCGTCAATATTCCATTGGTATTGATAATTCTCCTACGAAAACGCAATCGAGAGCGTCGTGAATTTATTATCATCGCAGGAATGGCATTTGGCGATTTGATATATGCGCTTGGATTTCTGCTCTCGATGACAAAACGTCTTGAAAACATGTCTATGAGTAAGGAAAAGATTAGCGATCGCGCCGTGAACTCGACTTGACGACGTGTTGGTGTTTAAGGTGACTCTACAGTCACTGTTCATCGAGTCGAATGCATGACTCAGTGGTCTACGATTGCTTTGTTCTTGGGCTGCTCACTGATTGGTCAGATGAACACCGTCGTGGCACTTGATCGATTTATAGCTACTGTATTTCCGATTTGGTATTTTCAAAGCACCAATCGATATCCGATCATTGTTCTATCAAGTAAGTTCATGGCATCTCTTGACACATCAACACAACAGTCTAAAAAAATAATACACATAGGAGTCTGTGAAAACAATCTCAGTAATACACAGTCCTTAGTGCCATATCATTCGGCAGTAGGCAGAGACACAATTTCGGTTGTAGTAAAGTGGCCTAAACAGGCAGCCTGTAGGTGGTCACAATATCATGTTAACTTCGCACTCTTGAAGAACATTGGGAAACGAAGGGAGCACACGGTAACCCTCAGATAGGGGCGAGATATAGGCCACACGCATAAAGGAATCTTTCCTAGAAAAATCATGATTTTTTTCCAACCCATAAATCACTGGCTTGGGGCCCATCATGCACGATGAGAACGAAAAGAACAAAATTGCATTTGTTCTGGAAAACAATTCAAAAAACTGGAGAGACTGGTGCGCGTTCAATTTCCGGCCGGGAACCTGTCACAGATGCTAGCGGATGGAGCTTGCTTCTTTGAATGCGTCACTGGGAAA
The DNA here is from genome assembly GCA_002352805.1 of Teladorsagia circumcincta. NCBI lineage: Eukaryota > Metazoa > Nematoda > Chromadorea > Rhabditida > Trichostrongylidae > Teladorsagia > Teladorsagia circumcincta. The sequence continues at coordinate 13,445 of KZ345817.1, read as the reverse complement.
TCTTTTTAACCTTTTGACTCACCTCTCTGTATTAAGGTTCATTCCTTCTAATATTAGGGGTACATAAGTCTTGCAATAAATTACATTTAATGCCGAAATATCTTTTGGAGATCTGTGAAAATTTTGCAACATGTTGGCTGAGGCAGCATCACCTTTAGCACTTTTTTTTTCAACCCATAAATCACTGGCTTGAGGCCCATCATCCACGAAAAGAATGAAAAGAACAAAATTGCATTTGCTTTGGTAAACACCGATCAGCTCGATCTCTCGCTACTTGTTAGAGCTATTGAACCGGATTTGCGAAAAGCTCTTCGAGCCCTTAGTTTCTGCGAGTACCGCTCGGAAAGTCCTGAAGTCATGGTGCACCAAAGATTGACTAGAAGCTGGGCCAGGGCACGCTCTCTCATTCGCGGTACACTGGCGCTCAATCTGGTCAGATTTAACTTTTTTATCCAAAGATGATCCACACTCCAACCACTCGGTGACTGGCAGTCACGATGCTCTGGCACCTGACGCTGTTGAAAAGGGATCTGGGTGGACTATCGATCATTTGCCAGAGCAATTCTGACGTGACAAGAATACAGTACTGTGGTGTCTCCAAACACTTGTAAAGATCCGGAAATATGGAGTCTGGATCCAACATGCTATGAGCCCGGATCAGCAACGAACACGATCTGACAACATGATGTTTGTTTGATGTATGTTTTAAGTCAAATGACTTGGTTTCTGCCATTGACCATGCATCGCATCGCAGCTGGTGAGGAGAGCGTACAGTGTGCTAACGCATAAACAAGCGGCGATAGTCTAGCTCAAACGCTTTGGGAGTTCTGACTGCTAAAGTTCAACCTCATCCAAGCCAGGCCTCCCGGATTTCTAGTGGAATACGGAAGGAGTTGTGTACTGAACACTCCCATATGGAGATATTGCAGTCAGCGGGGAATCAATTCTCCTCAGCTCAATTGTAACACATTGACTATGGAAGAAATACAAGACAAAGTCCACTCTCTTGCGATACTGCTAACCACTCACTGCTGAGAAAATCCAGGATGATTTTTGAACTTTCGGCCTGCTACCAGATGCTATCCTCCCTCCCTCTCGAGACCAACTTTTAGAGGAAAAACCTTACTGTCACCATCATGATGTGAAAATCAACATCTGATTTTCTCCGATCAGCATTCTACGGAGTTCTACAAGAGAGGCTTGGAACAGCTTCTAGCGCGTTGGTAAAAGGTTGTGGATATCGAAGATGTGTATTATAATTGATGAATGGAACAAAAAGGTTATAAAAATATAAAGTCAAAATTAAGCTAGTTTGTTGCAAGACTTATGGACCATGCTAATACATCATATTCTATCGATTGTTTTGTATCCATTCTTCAAAACTAAACGCATCGACGCAATCTTTCATTGCGTCGTCTGATACGTACAGTGGAAGTCAAAATGTTTGTCAAAACTGCCTTCCGTACATTTTCTTCCTTGTTCCAAAAAAGACCCAAAACAAGTTGGAGAATTTTCATCCAAATGTCTTGCTGAATCCTCAAGAATCAAGGATTCAGAAACAGCGAAGGAGATACCATACCAATATTTAAAGGGATTGTTTAGGTGAGAACAAAATTGTGCGCGAACCACGGTTTCGGCGAACAATTTAGACCGCTACAGTACGACGCCTCACGGCTTTTTCCCCTGCCTCGTCTTTGGACACGCCCGAGTTATTTCAATCCATGGACTGTGTTTCAGCGAGTTTGTTTCTGTTTGGAAACCGAATCGTCTTATGTGAATTTTGTGTATTGTCCCTTGTGATCACAACTGACACATTCATGTTGGGGAAAGAGCGCAAGAAGTTCCCGGGAAGGATTCCTTCAAGTGGCCAGCCAATAAAGTGTCCCAAACCGTAGACGGCGAACCCAGTAGAGAGAGAGGAAGTACAATGGCGTTGCCAGGGACGCAGGGCCGCGCTTATGAGCGCCAAAACGGCCGTTAGCGCGACTCTCTGCGTCTCTGTCGTACCTATTGGCTTTCTCGGAACGCAGAGCGGCGGGAAGAAGAGGTATAGGCGTTGATTAGGAAGATTTCGGGTGACTAGAACATCACTGGAGCTATCGAGTATATTCAATTGACTAGCTGTCTCTTGTTGTGCTCAACTTATTGATCGTGTTATAGCTTCTCTCGAGGGCATGTCAGATTTAAACCTGGTCCAGTTGTTCAGCTAATTCCGTGACACGGATATATCAGGTGCTGCAACGGTCCGTTTGATATTGGATGGGCCACGGAATCAATACTCCGGGCTGCCCGAGGTTTTACAAACATCACAGTTTATTACCTTTCCTCTACAACTCTTTCAACAAAATTATAAATGCTTTGCAGTGCAGTGACAAAAATTACACTCAGAAAGTTTTTCATTACAAGGTTTAAGTCCATGGCAGGCAAGTTCTGCTAACAATGGATATTCAGTGCCTGGAGCGGGATCATCGCGTGGTCTCATTATTCGCCTTTCACGACAGATGATCACTACTTTTGACTCACAGCCTATGGCACTCTACCACCGTCCCACATTCGCTCATAAATAGAAATTTGCATTCGTCATTATTGGGAGTAGAATACGTGGTGCTTATAACGAAGATTGCTGAAGGTGCTACACGATTACGTTTCCAGAACTATTCATTTCGTGTATAAAGTGGTAGCGACCACATTCGTAGAGGTATGCCGCTGCTGCGACATTGAGTGCGCGAAAAAGCCTTAGGACTTTGCTACCGCTGGGATCCAGTGCGCTGGATGTCTGCGTCCTCTCGTCCAACATGCTTTTTCGTCTGCGTTCTCCCCTTGGCGCACAATGCGGGTGTGCTGTCTCCCGAGTGTTTAGCGAGTGGCACAAATGACTTCTTTGCACCTAATCACGGCTGTCCCATGATTGGTTGTGAAGTGATGTCAGTCAGCTGCGAGTGCTCATTGCTCGAGATGCACCTTACCCAGCAGTCAATCCTGTATAAGGTAAAAAGATATGAAGAAATACCAATGGTAGAGTATATGGATTAAAAAGAAAAGTTGCAGGTGCAATATTAATTTTATTCATTTATTATATTTATTATTATTTTCATTAATATTATTATTATTATCGTTATAATAATAACAATATTAATTTTCATTGTCATTGCCTAATTATCGTAGCTTTAACCACGAAAGCCTTTCAGTTCAAGCTCACTCAGATTTCCAACAAGTCAGCTACAGCCCTCATTCCGACCAGCGCTGTGCGCTTTTGTGGTCGCCTATGTTGCACTACGCCCGCCTCCGCACTCATTCCTAACATGTACGTATTCACTCCCAGATAAAAATATAGAAGTTCGAGGGGGAAAGGGGCAAGAAAGGAAGGATGTACATAGGAGAAGTATGGAAGGTGGTCACGGAACGAGGTAGGTCTAGAGATTGTCTTAGAGAGCTTGTGCACTTGCTCTCGCATTGTTCGACATACTGACCGAGGAATTACACAGCTTCCTCTAGGGAAAATCGTAATTCCAAGCTTTTTCAGTCGCATATGGTATTTCGATATTCACATTGCTGTTGAACTGGGTTCTCGTCATCACTACTGACGCGGAGGAACAAAAAAGGATTAACTTCCAGTGTTCCTTTTCCGACTCAACATATCCAGGATTCAGGTCCTTTCTGACGTTTCCATTCTTTTGCATTTTTCTATAAACTTTTGTTCACCAATGTTTTATAAGAGTTTTATGAAATACGTCTTGACTGCAAATATCGAACCGCAATTGCGTTCACGCTTTTTCAGTTCTACAACTTGTCTTGAATTCTGGGGTCTATAAAGTTAATGTGGTAATCTCACTCAAATATAAGAATTGGGGTCTAAAGTCGACCGAAGGTGTAGAAAAAAGGGACAGAAGTCGCTAATCAGAAAATACCATTCTTTTTTCACGCTGCAGGGAGAACTAACAAGAACACGCTTTGGAGCTTTCATGTTCAAAAGGAAGTATGCCATCGAGCATCGATGGTCTTGAATGCTGCTGATTACAAATACGGACACTAAAACTGCTACATGAACTCCCTCTGGAAGTAATAAGCAAAAGAATATTAATGAAGGCTAACGAGGCCAAACTCGAACCCTCGAAAATAAAATTGTCGCTATTTGGTGAAGTTAGCGAATCTCAATGAAAGAAAAACATTCACTTTTGCAGAGAGTACTTGACTTTCTACAGATGGATATGTTTGATAATTGCTGCCTTGATGTATTTGGTAGTGGCAGTTCTCATAAGAAAGGTTGGTGTGCTGTTTTTCGGCTTTAATTTGACGTCGTTCATATAGACCATTTCATTGCAGAGGTTTCTCCGGACATCGAGAGCTTTTGTTCCGTCTATGAGCAAAATACAGAGCAATAAAGTCATGCGGAGCAATATCACGATGGGTAAGCTCACTTCTAGTAGCATAATGCTCTGAGGTAAAACTTTGGGGATGAAAGCAATGTTGAATCATGCATGATATCTAATCGTCTTTGATAAAACTTCACATTGGTGATCCGCAAAACTTTATAGGCAATACGCATCAAATCTGATATGGTCACTAGATAAAAGTTAGTAGTGAGCACATTGAAGGGTTCTACTGAGCTCTTAACACGTCGGCGAGCAAGCGGGTTTCGGGGTGTCTGCTGCGGGGGAACACGGAGAACAAGCGAATTCTTTTATTGTAAAAGCCCTTCAATGCAGCAAATCCCATGCGCTGATCACGAACATGGCACTGATTTGGAGCGTTCGCGCCATTTGACAACAGCTTGTTGCCATCTTGGCGCTACGAATATTTCCCATGGCGAGACTTACAAAAACCTGCAGGTAAGGGTTATTCTCTGCTGTGCGCGAAAATATGTTCCAGTTCACAAACAGAAAAATTATTGACACGAAAATAGGCGCTAGTTGGCATCAATTGGGGCCTCATGTTACCAGCTTTAGTAGGAACCTATACTATAGGATGCTATAATATTCGCATCCTAATATTCCACATCCTCTTCCATATTCTGGTGTTCAGTATTCTCAAAATGTAAGTAAAATGCATTCAGTTTACACCTACTATAAGCCGCGGGCCTGTCGATAATATTTTATAAGGAGTCACGTGGCTGCGGGCTACATCCTATCGATATTGCTGGTTAGTAAACGAAGTTATACTGCAGTGTTCTCTTACAACAGCGACCTGGACGAGGTGGGCGACGCCTTCCGTGTTCTCCTTATCGGATGTGAGGACAACGATCTTTGCTGGATCATGATGCTTCTTCAGAGGCATTATTTATTAGAGAAGACCATGAATGGGATGGAGAAGACGACTCTGGAAATGAAAGCGGGAGCGACGAAGAAAGTGCGAGGAGTTGACCGAGAGGGCTGACGCTAACAATAAATTCACTTTCGATGAGGAATGTGGACCACTTCTCGATGTTGCCGAGTCCGAATCACCTATTCAATACTATCGGCTGTTTCCGAATGACGAGCTGCTGGTTCTCGTCGTCGCCAAGACTAACGATCATGGATGCGAAAAGATGACAGAAAAGAGCAAAAAATGGACAACCTTCACTGCCAATGAGATCAAGCACTTCCTCGGTATTTGCTTATACATGCGAATTGTAACCAAAGATACGAGGCTATTGCTTTGCAAGACCAATAATTGGGAACTCTGCGGTTACCAGAATCATGGTCAAGAATCGCGTCGAAGAGTACTTACCTGAATTCATTTCACCGAAAAGACACTGCAGACATGGATAATCGTCTATAGGAAATTCAACCTATTCTGGATCTTCCAAGCGCAATGTTCAAGAAAATGTTCGAACTCGATAAAGTGCTTTGCATCGATTAATCTATGGTACCCTATAGAGGCCGCGTTATATTCTGACAATGCAACAATCGAGAAGGCTCAAGTACGGAGTAAAACTTCCTAAACTTTCTTTAAGAAATGGATAAACACAGAAACTGAGTTTATGTGGGCAAGAAAGTCACAAAAGTTACAGAAGTTCCTGTGTCTGTGGTCATGACACTCATGGAAGATTATCTGGATCAAAGTAGTGATCTATGCAGAGACAATTGGTACACCGTTTTGACACTTCCTAACTCACTGTTTGACAGGTACACAAATTTGGTGGGAACCAACAGGAAGATCGCAATTACTTCCCCAGGATGATGTTAACAGAGAGCTGAGAAGAGGCGAGCAATATTTCAAGCAAAACAGGAGAGGGTCTTTTTGATAAAGGGGGAAGACAGACACTTTCATGCTTCCCACTAAGCACGACGGAGAGCGCGGCGCAAGCGGAAAGGCGCAGGTTGTGGAGGATTATAACCACATAAAAGGATTCGTCGTTATGAGTTAGCAAATGGTCTCCTATACTCCTTTTATGAGACGCACCACAAAATGGTATGTGAGGTTATTTTTCCACCTTGTGACGCAGACGGCTATGATAAACGTTTGGACGCTCTATCGCCAGAAGAGGAAATGCAACTCACTGATTTCGAGATTCCAATTGCAGAAGGACTGATGAAGATAGCTTCGAAACACACTTCTTGTCAAGGCATGCAACGTCTGACTGAAAGGAAGTTCTTCCTTTCCGGAGACGCACGGAGACGACGTCGCGGCGGCTATAGCAAGCTTTTCGACGAACATGGACGTTACTGCACTAGGTCGCTTACTAGAAACGTGAGAACTCATGCAGCGAATGTGAGGGCTTCTCCTGTATAGAATGCTACCAGATGCGCCACAAGTCGCGTGAGAAATCTTAATTGTTAATTATGTTATATTATGTGTTTGTATTTTATCAAACTGAAGCTCCTCCACAAAAACTTTATTTGACGACGTTTCGCGCCTTAAGCCCTTCTTCAGGTCTACAAAAAATATTCATAGGTTACGTGCATATGTAAAAGAGCTACAACATGATACACGAATGCGTGAGAGAACTAACCAATCACAAAAGAGAGAATACCGGGTCGAAGGGGAAATAGAGCAGCCGGATTGAGTTGATTCATGGTTAGGGTGGTAGCATTTTATACTATCCAATTTACCATCCGTCACGTATTCTCCATTTCATCATTTCATTCCATAGCGATGATTTCCATGGTATGTCTCAGCTCTTCCCTGTTGTTAATTGGAGGATTCCGCCTTCGTATTTCAAGTGCCTCCTTTATCTTCCTTTCCACCGGATCACATACGTTCTGGAATATCACGCGGACCTTTATTTCGGGTGCACGTTCACGCGTGTGGCGCAAGGGACGGTGTTTCGAAAAAGGGTTGTCCGGATAGCTACTTGGATTCCGGAGAGCCTTCAATCTCCCTCACGTATTCGTCTACGTTTCAATCCAATCATCGTTGCAGCGATCCACGAACCTTGCGGATCTATCCGCTTCCCCTTCGACCCGGTATTCCCTCTTTTGTGATTGGTTAGTTCTCTCACGCATTCGTATATCATGTTGTAGCTCTTTTACACATGCACATAACCTATGAATATTTTTTGTAGACCTGAAGAAGGGCTTAAGGCCCGAAACGTCGTCAAATAAAGTTTTTGTGGAGGAGCTTCAGTTCGATAAAATGCAAACACATCTCATGAAATCATGAAGCTCAGGAACCCTCTGATCTTATGTTATATTATGTTTCAAGTTATCTTTGTAGTGTAGTAAATCAATATCACGTGAAATACCTAGTGTAAATGTTTGTTTCTATCCTTACACATGAAGAAGTTATCAAAAATAAGAAAAATTCTAAGCATCCCAATAACATGGGGTGTCGCCCGACATCGGGTGCCATCGCTGCCAACGAGTTGAGGGCACACTTCATGACCAAACTGCAACTAGCTTATTCTTTTCGCTTTAAAAATGCAGAGGTGTGTAGTGGAACGATAGTGAAGAGAAAGAAAGAAAAAAACATCAAGAGCCCCACAAATGAAAGTCTCCTTTCTTATCTCTGGCATATGGAAAAAAGAATCGGTCACGAGTGAGTATGAGCGCGAGCGGTTTTGCTTCATAATGCCAATTCTTGTGCGGAATTGCAGGTGATGTGTGAAACTTCGGAATATATAAATATACAAATAATATATAATAAATATTGAAATATCTTTTTGACGCCTTTGTCCAACTATTTTGTGCTAGGAGGTCGGCATTCATGTGTACGTCGATCCTTCTACCTTTATCGCGCTAGAATTTCATTCTAGTGATCCATTTTGAGCTGTGCCTTCCCATCATTCTTTCTGCCCGTCATGGCATAGAGAAAAATAAACTGATAATACAAAGCACGGAAGTTACAGAATTTGGTGCGACTTAGCGCAGTCAAAATTGGTAGTAATGTCACGATTTTACACAAAATTGAGGAATGGTTGAAAATCAACTATGGTTCTGCAATACTTCCCTAAGTAGCTTACAACTCTTATTTTTGATTGATGAATGGGAATGAAAATGAAAACTATCCAAAAGCTGCTGAATAAAAAAAAACTAGGTCATTCAGGTATGACGACCGTGAGTGCCCTGATCTTGCTTCTGATTCCGGATGTCATGGCCTTCTTTGATTTTCCCAGCAGTGATTTTGCAGTGAAACTTTTTCTGTATTCACTGATGATGAATAAGGTAAATATAAAAGGCTCTGCCAATTTTAATTGATCTCTTTACATAGTTCTGCTGACGTGCTACTGCGGCTCTAATCGAGATTTTGGATGAAGTGCGATTTTCTGGCTCTTGCGAAGTTGTGACGGTGGTCGTGCCTGGCATAAGAGGTCGTCATTGTGAAGAGTCGCTTTGCAAAGCAGGGGAAGAGTTCTCGCTTTACGTCATGGCTTTCGACAACTTTCTCATGAAACATATTCTTCGGAGCGGAGTTGTAGCGTGTCACTTACTTTAGGATCAGTTATTATAGGAAGGGCATGGTTCTGGGAGTGAGGGGAGGGGGTGCGTGGGTGTTGGTGGAGAATCGTATTGGGAACCTTTGGAGACTGGTACTGGTAGAGTTAGATCGAGATCAACTTCAATAAAAGGACTCGTGGAAGCTTACGGATCAACAAACAGGGTTACCCCTCATTCATTTAGTTAACCTGTGACTAAAACGCTACACTACATGAACAAAACATCTGCAGTTCAGAGAACCCCTCGAAGCTTTCAGATCGGCGCAACAGAGTAACCCTCATTCATTTTTAGTCAACCTGCAACGGTAACGTTACACTAAATGCACAATACATTGCAGTTCAGAGATGCATGGATTCAAGCCTTAAGGTTCACGCTACCAACCCGCATGCCATCCGCCATACCGCATGCGACGTGCCATCTATGGATGGGGGAAATGCTCTTCTTCGCCTAATCAGACATAGGTGGGCGCCTGCAGCAGAAAGCGCGTGCTCAATCATTATTGCAAAAAATGTTCACTAATTCGCGTGAAGCTTTGGGAAGGTCATCGGAGAATTTGCCCTCCTTGAATTTATGCTCGAGGAAAGACAATTCTCACCTAGCTTCGAAGGTTTGAAGCGGTAGCAAACTTTTTCAGATTCAAAACGGAAACTCGACATGTTTTTTCAGACTATGGTGAATTTCTTCATATTTGTTGTAAGACATCGAGAACTACGAGGGATTTTCGTGTCCGCTAAGACAAGCAGCGTTCACCTGGTCAACTGAAATCTTGCAATCTGTTTCCTTGCCGGAAATCCTGGGAAAAGTATCTATGAGAGGTTCTTCACAATCTCCAATCTATGGAACGATGTCGCGGACGTGAGCGGTAGGATATACGAGTCAACGTCAGAGATCGACTGTATCGAGGTCGAGGGATCGCTCATCGAATAGAGATCGGGGACGCAAGGCTAAGCAGTTCCTTGCCCTATGAGCTTGATGTCATTGATGTATCACTTAATCGTAGTCGAGTTTTATTGGTTAGCAACCGGGTTGCCTGACCGACGCTGTACTCTCTCGGTGATACTGCATGATTCCTTTTTAATATATGTGTAGGAATTTATTAGTACGTCCATAGAATGTCCATCTTACCAATAAATAATCTCATATGTACTCATTTTTCCATACATTATGCTGATCTCTGATGTAGAGAAATCGAATATAGTTATTGCGATGTCAGTGCGGTAAACGACGACGTAGCATGAGCATTATGAGCAAAATGAACAGAGATAAGAAGCGTGCTTCGTGATTGCTCCAGGTAGTGATTGCATTAAACCTGTGTATAAAGAAGAATCGTCGAGCTAATCTAAAAGTTCTATTCTGTACCAGTTCTTTCGCTTTATGTAGAAGCAGGAACTTCTTACTCCTTGAAAGTCTTAGCAATAAATGCTCTAACCTGTATACAACCTCTGTTCGACGACGGTTTGACAAGAGGGTAGGTAATGCGAGCATCCTACTCCTCAGAATCTGGCTTACGTAGCGTATGTTCTTAGAACTAAACACAGAATCATCAGTGGAAACACTCAACTCTGGGAAACTAAGGGTAATAGAATTTGTTTTTCAAAAGCAGTGACCACGATTGCCGGGGAGCGGTGTAGTTTTGATGTCGTCCTTTGCACCGGGTGTGGTGAGAAACGCCTTGCAGCCCTCCCAATGATGACGTTCGATGACGTCATCAAAATCGCACCACGCTTCGCCGCTTTAGTGATCGCTGTCTTCAAGATGTGCAGTGACAGATATTGCATTGACGAGCTTTGCTTCACGTGAGTGAGTCAGCAGTTGTAACATGGAGACGTCCTTCTGCAATAGTAAAAAGGGGAAATTAGGGAAACCAAGCACTTCGTGTCTGCGCCTGTGTCAAGTTCTGGGTCAGTGATAACGGCTTGAAGAATGAAATTAACGCCAGCGATTGTGCTCGGCTTGCCCTCGGAGGTAGTCTGGTGAGCATATGATAATGGGGCCCGCTTTCTGCCTTTCCAATACCGAAATGGTCGCTTTTGCAACACCAGTAGCTGCCGCTAAAAGGAACCGGTGTGGAGCTTCTGCTATTTGCAGGCAAATGCCCGACCTGCCAGAAAGCGTCCGCTCGGTGTTCAACTGCTCCGCGGGTTCCCTCCCCGTAAATTTGGTCTGATTCACCACATCTTCAGACGTTCACCATCACATACTGATAACTTTGAGCCATTGTTCATAGTAGTTAGGGGTAAGGAGATGAAGACTTGTAATTCTTTCTGCCGAATGCCATGGATTTTGTGAATGGAAAATCGTGGCATTAACAAAATCGCGAGCCAGTGGTAGGTGTTCACCTCAGTTTCATTTGTTAGCACGATCCTAATCGAAGTACGAATTCACGATCAGAGCGAAAGTCGAACGTCGACCATTCTTCGAAGGTGCCGCTCCCGTTCTGTGGGCCATGGATGCGGAAGTAGTATTAACCATGCTCATGTGGCGCATCTAACTGTATGTCCACACAGGCAAATGCAATTCTTTTGTAACTAAGGTATATCTACGAAATCCTATGGGTTCGCTTCCCTGACTCGTCAGAAGTCGGCAGAGTTCTGCGGGACAGTCATTCAAGGGCCACAAACTGATGTTCGCGATTGGCACTCATTAGCAGTCGCTATACCCTCCGATTCTGGGTTGAGGTACTTTGCTTCACAACTTCTACATGTTGTAAATTGGTAAATCTGGTTGAATTGCTCACGAGTTCATCATCCGTAAATCTTTACTTCGGCGATATCGCCTTTTCCGAAGCCTAAAAGGTGATGTCGATTCGTGAATGGACGATCACATATACCGCCTACCTACTGGAGCTTTGACGACATCATTACATCACCCAAAGCAGGAAACTGATTCTTTTGCTAGAATCCTAGACCAGCCAACACATATGCAACACGTCATGTTCATCTGCACATCGTCGCCCTCCGTTCTGCTAAACTCTAAACTTTTTTCCCTATTTTTTCGGAATTTTCCGTCCGTTGACCTTCTACTAACGCGAAGATCGAGCACTTTCAGCGTTTTGAGCTTAGCGTGTGTCCTATATTCGTCAATCTCCATCTTCCTTTGAAATAGAGCTCTCTCAGCGTCCATGCTAGGGCGCCTACTTATGTTCATCATCGCTCAAGAGTCTTCTAGTTATAGCTCTTGCAGCAATCTTCTCCAGGCTCGTCAACCACTGAGCATAACTCCCTATATGTGTTCGAGCTCGAGCTCTTTCGGCCTTCTGGTCATGCAAACCACTTTCCGACCTTCGCTCATTATTGACACGGATTCGTATTCGTTTTCCTGTGACGCGCGGAAGTCGAGATTCTATTGCAACTCTGGTGCACGTCTTCTGCTCTTCTGATCTGGTTCTCTTTGTGACCTGTATTCCCGCTCTTCTGCTCTCTTACCCTTCCCGCTTTCTCTCTGGCAGCCTACCTGGTAATATCCTCCATTTTCTAGTTCAGGTTGTCTTCTCCTTGAAGTAATTTATGTGATGTTGCTATGATTGCTAGTTGATTGTGATCAAATAAAGGTCTGAAACATCTCAAGTAAACTTTGGCCCATCTAAAAGCGTATTCGGGCATAGATATATAATGTTCCATTGTAGCAGTAACTTTCAAAACCAACTACGGCTTAGGACACTCATTAACAATACAATACTAAAAGAGCACCGAGAAGAGTTCAAAAGATTAGCCCATCAAATCACTAATCTCAATGATTACACAGCGCGGCAAAGGCGGAGACGAAGCAGACCGAAGTCTTTTTCATACAGAGCTGAGAATAAGTTGTATCTTCAGCTTCCTTTCATATCGGATCATTTTAGCGCAGTTATACAACAGTGCCCAGGGAGAGCAGATCTGATCAATGATGTTATCCTAATAAATGCACCACGGAGCACCATCAAACACCAGTAGGTCAGAAATCGGCTCTATGACCGGATTTGTACCATGGATAACGGCATAATATGCCCGTTTGGAGAGGATGGAGACTGTGGACAAAGAGCTGTTGTTTAGCAGCTTCAGTGTTCAACATGTGATACTTTCTACATTGAAGAAACTGTGAGACAATTAGGTGCGCATGTGAGAGAACATCTGGCTAGCAAACGGAGAAAGCACGAATGCACTTCTTGGTAAGCATAGAAGAAAAGTCATGATGGCAACGATTTCAACCAAGTGCACGATACTTGCTTACGAAAATGATATCGCTGCTAGAATGACTCTTGAAGCTTTCTATATAAGGCAACGCAATTCATGCATGAATAACAGAAACGAATGCATCTCCATAACTGCCGATTTCTTGCCCTATATCCCTGTGATATTGGGAACGTAGTGCGCTACACGCACACTTCTTATAAGCAGTGCACGACCGGATGGTCTTATTTATTTTACTGATTTTGTGCGACACTGACGGAGGCTGAGCGGTCATCGGCGCTGGTGGAGTTGTGGTGAGCGACCCAGTGTTAGGATTTCCACTCTCTAGTTGTAGCATAATTGGCGCTTGGCTGGCGTATTGTGTTGAGCGGGTAGGTAGCAACTGAAGTTTCGAAACGCTTTCAGGCTTTCGACAACGACG